>JANSTU010008875.1:0-30721 GCA_027564075.1 Bolitophila hybrida
CCGCTTTTCTAGCTTTTTTGATTTTACAACATCGCGAGACGCGTTCCGGTGAAACGTACGGTCCATCTTTATATCTTAAGTTTTTGTTAATGTCCTACGAACGGTCCTGTGTAGACGCGAATTGGAGTCACATGTGTCCTGAAGTGTAATTACTCATAATTTCCAGCTCTCTTGTATAGTCTTATTGTCTGGTTTTTATTTAGACATTTTGTTTATTTATTTACACCACTATTTGTAAATATTTTAAAGATGTAGTGAGTCACTATTTGAGAGTTGGATGAGCTACATAGTCGTATCGACTCCATCCTCACTTAGTGATGAGCATTTTTTATAAACATTGATAATTAAACGGTCAGTAGGCGTTTTCCCGTTGACTTTTTTTTAATCATTTTTTAATTAAATAATTTCAAAAAACAAAAAAACTGCTACCTTGGTAGCTTGTTAACTGTCGATGGAGGCACATCTTTGCCCGAATCATCAAAGCCCGCTCTGCATTTGCAATACTCAGCGTCGTGCGGCGCTCCACTCAGCTGTTCAAACGCACGAAGCTAAGACAGTTCGATTCCAACGTCAAATCGGTCCTACTCAACGGTTGAGAGGAGTGGAAAGTTATCTCCTCTCTGACCGGGAAAAAACACATGGATAAAAAAAAAACTTTTTTAAACTAATATTTAAAAGTTTTTACCAAAATAAATAATAAGGTTTCTAGTAAAAAGCATTATAAAATGCAAAACATACTGGCGTAATACAATACATTGACGATCTTTCAACTTTTTCAATATTCGAGTATATATTCTTTTTTTATCTATTTAATGCTGCACAAAAGAAAAATTCCTATAAAAAAGTATTTAATATTATACTATATCAGACAGGAGAACATAATTTACAACTAATTTAAATAATATAAATATAAATATTTATAATTACGTAGTTCCTTTTTAAGAGTGTTATTATTTTGCCATCATTTAAATAACACAAAATTGACATAATCGCTTTATTAAAAAAAAACACTAACAAATCACATTACCACTTTTATCTCTGCACCCCTCTGACATACAAATAAACAAAAATAATCCTGACAACTAATTGTTTTTCAATCAATACAAGAAATTAGTCGCAGAATATTCGCACCCCATTTCATTTAGCTAATTTACCGCATTAGCAAAAATAATTTAAGCTCGATCGAAATGCCAGCGTGCGCTTCCCGCCTCTCTACCACCCCAATCCACTAATGTGGAATGTACTGGAAATTCTACTTCGATGCTTGCTCTCAAATGTAGCGATCCAATACGAATATGTACCATACATAATACATATATTATATGATATATCGTGTATGAGTATAAGTAATTCCGTCGACCCCAATAACAGTTTATGCAGACTGATA
This sequence comes from Bolitophila hybrida, assembly GCA_027564075.1. Classification (NCBI taxonomy): domain Eukaryota; kingdom Metazoa; phylum Arthropoda; class Insecta; order Diptera; family Mycetophilidae; genus Bolitophila; species Bolitophila hybrida. The sequence goes on from JANSTU010008875.1 coordinate 1,388, forward strand.
TAGGTTTGCTGGAAATAATTGAAAATATCTTCAGTATCATATACAATACTATAAGTACAGAGTATAATATATAAGATCCTTTTATATGAGATGAGTATAAGATATTATATTATATATTGCCATATGTAGTTAATACGTATGTTTAAATTACTCTGAACAAATTCAGCCTTTTTGATGTTCGCTCAAAATCGAGCTCGGACGCGCGTGTTTGCCTTGGGATGAGCCGAACATCGTTAAACAATTCATAAAGTTTAAGTTCTTAATGCAAAATTGTATAATATTATAATATGTGTGCGTGTATGTGTACGCTAGCTCTCTGTGGTTTATCCTAATGTACATTTTGGGATTCACATTTTATCGACTGAGGCTTGGATAATGGTGCGGGGTGCTCAAATGAAAATTGTGCGTGAGAAGGTTTTAATATATTCATGTGGTTTCGATGAGTTGAGATAAATTATGGATTAAATCAATATTAATTACCAATATTCGTTCGAGTCGAGGGTTCGTCAATGTTTGTTTAAATTTATTTCTGTTTAAAATGCATTAATATATGTATTTGTTTAATTTCGATATTCGAACGTTGATTATTATCATTTTTATGTTGATATCTCATTTATGTTTTTATTTTATCTCGATTTAATACTGTATTAAAACAAAACGAAATATTTATAATTATTATCGAAATTAGCACATTTACCGTTAATTATTCAATGTGACACAATTCACAAAATGCGATTATATTTTGTTTTTTTATATATTCACTGAATCATATTTTTTAACAGGCAAAAATCCTTTTGCAATTTAATTCGCTGCTCAAAAGGAATGCGCAACACGTAGCACATAAATCATAAATATATAGTATAATCATGTAATATGCTCTGCGTTGTATGTATATGTGTATATATAAATATATGCGCTCGAAGCATCGTTTAGAGAAGCAATCATCGATGATCGCCCATCTAATTTCATACTTTGCACAATTTTGCGATCGATCTTTAGCCATAAATATATGAATATATTTGTATATATAGTATACTATAGATAAATGTTATTCATATATAAAAATGAGTAATTTAAAGTGTAGTTCTGCTAATAATGTAATAATTACAGGGCGCACCGGACCAAATTATAGGCTCTTATTGAATAAATTGAATCGAGCAACTTTATTTTTGGGATGGTTAGATTTTATTCATAATAATTCTGGGTTAATGAGTATTTAAATGTATGGCTTTTATTGAGGTAATGAATTATTTGCAATATATTCGGAAAGAAAATGTTGTTCAATGTTCAATGATTAAATTAACACTCAACACAATTTAATTAAATTTTGATATCAGTAAACAATATTACATATGAGTGCTAGCGCTGGGTCAGTGGTTCCTGCTTCATAACCCTGGGGCCGTGAGTTTGAATCCATGAAATTTTTCATAATACAATGTTCATGAATTTTTGACTGTGTATTTTATAAATATAATATATATATATATATAAAAATATGATCATTTTGACCAAACTTTAAAAATATTTTTTTAAACCAAATCGCTTCAAAGATTTTTTTTAAAAACACCTAAATTATTGTTTTAGTATTGTTTGGTTGGTGAGCGCGTTTGAACAGACATAACTCTGAAGCTCTAACACCTGATTATATTAGTATTAGTTGTCCACAATTTAAGAATACAACGTAGAAGTATAATCCCTGTTATGCTTGTTCACAACTATCCATACAAAACTGGCCATGTCAACAAGGAATGCTGATCTTGCTTCAGATATCGAATTTGTGGAGGGTGTGTTGAATTTCTGTCAAGTGAATTTCTCACGTAGAGGAATGCATTTTTTTTGGAAAATATTTCGAGTTCAAATATAGAATTTTCGTTACCAAATCTTCCAACAACAACAATAACATGAAATACACAAATTGTGTTTGGTTTTATTGTATGTATATTGTATGTTAATATGATATGATTACAAAAATGCACTCCTTATTAACGAAATCATCTCACCAAATAAATTGGTGACGATAACACACTTAAGAAGAATTCAGTCCACACTAGTGACAAGAATTCACTTGACAAAAAATCATACCTCCTTTGTGGAGCTTTAAATCCGTACTATTTTTAGGTGTGCCTCTTTCAAAATACGGGCATGGACGTTCTACTTCTTTTTCTAAAATCAATTTATTTTTTTCGGCAACAAGAATTATAAGAGAATAAATCAGTAACCTTCACCAATCACAATAAAAGAATCACCGTTTTCGAAAAATTATAAATCTTCCCTCAAAAAAAACAACCAAAATAGGACTTTGACTGGATCCAATGGCTATTTCTCGGCAACTGAACCTTCAAATTATATATTCAACAAAACAAAAAAACATTCTTAACTTATTTTTGAGGGTCAGTTGTAATGATGCAGTTATTATTAGACTTAAAGAGCTTTCTAATTTTTAAACCCTTTTTCTAAGCTAAAATATACAAAATCTGTTTAAATCCATTATTATTATTATTGTAATTTGTAGCTAAATATCATCAAGTCTTTCACAAAGATTCGCTGTATGTACAAATTTCATGGGTTTCTTTTTAAGGTCTGTTACCGTCCAGTGTTGGGCCCATTTTCGAGGTCATGGAATTGACGGCAATTATTGGTCAAATATATTGACACAATTATACGCGATATCTTGATAAGTTTGATAATTTTTGATACAATAATAGATGCAGTACCTTGTATTTTGATGGATAACAGTAAATTATGTTATAATAATATTAAAACCTTCTCATTTTTCATATATACTATTTTTTTTTATAAAATCTTAAACATTTTTTTATATTTTTAAATTTAGATAAATAATGTCCGACCCGTCGTCAAATTAAATTCATTTGTTTGAAATTTTCAACTATAAACAACTATAAATTTATTTTAATTATTATATTATACTTATTTTTTTAGGGATAATTTTTAATTAACCTAGAAATCAATTAATACAATATTTGTTCACTGAACGAATTTATTTGGCGACGGGTATTTTTCATAAAATTATCTGTAACACTCAATCGTTCTAGACCGGACAAAAAAGATATTAAAATAAAAGTGAACCCTGCTTTTTTAAGTCTTTATCTATCTTTATTTTTAAAATGTATATATATAAAAAAAATTAACCATTTTTTATTAATCAACAAACTACTATTTTTCTCACTAATTTTCACTAACACCCTGTGCATACGACTAACCATAATCTATATCTGCAACTAATATAACGAATATAACATGAAACATTCAATTCCTTTGAAGCGGTGGTCCTTTTGCTGCTTTATGTTTAAGTATAATATTAAATATTAACAGTCCACTTATGTTACAGGGCCCCATTGGATTAGACGGTCCGAAAGGTGAACCGGTACGTATATACAAACTTGCTCAATAATCTATCTACAATATACCATACAAAAGACATCGCTTTCAGTCCTTTATCCCGTATTACATAACACCTACACAAAATACGATTTTATTGTTTCCGTCCTGTCGTTTCACGGAGCACGATCTGCTTTGTCATTCGTTTTCGTCTCTACATAAATATATATATATATATATATATATATATGTACGTTTTTAGCTATATTTATTTGTTATATGTATATTGTGAATCTTTTTGCAGGGCCGACCCGGTGACAAGGGTTCAAAGGGTGACTTGGGCAATCCCGGAATCGATGTTTTCCAGGCAGTCAAGGTATGTTATTGTCGTCATGTGTTTCATACAATAGGACATTTATAATTATTTATATTCGCGGACTCTCGAGCGTGTCTGTGCAAATTCATCGACACGCAATTCTACAAAAATCCTGTTACCTCATTATTTCGACTATAATTAGTATACTTTTCTGAAAATCCAATCACCGTGTGCTCGATGAAAATGTGTATATGTAATAATATTAAAAATGTACGTCCGCTAATTTAACCAATTTAATTAAATCAAGAGTCGCATATTATATTATTTCGAAAATTTAATTTAATAAAATTGCATTAAAATGCGCAGATTATAGTGAAAATAAATGAAAACACTAAAAATTAAAATACGCACCTGTGTGTAATTGATCATAATTTATGGTCGTACACGTCACACAGACACGAACATTCGAATAGAATAAATTGGAATATTTAAAATTTCGTGTGCGGTAAAGTACTTGGAATATGCCATACACACAAAATGTCCATTATATGTACGTTGCATCGCGACCGCAGCGTACAGGTGAGTGCGCGTGCGAATGTCCTAATGAGATTTGCGTGATCGATTAATAATTGTGCGTTATGGTTGCATGCATTCTGTGGTCTTCAACCGCTTTTTGTATAAAACAGCGTGTTTAGCGGTTTTATTACTTTGTTTATTTTGCTACATTTCTGAAAATTAATTAAAACTATTTAAATGTAAAAATATTTTCAATGAGTTTAAAAATTATGTTAAATTTATTAAAATTCAAATGATTCGTTTAGGGACTTAAGCGATCGGTAACAACTCTGCGCGGAGGTTCACTAGGCTATGCGGAAATCGTAGCCGTTAAGGTATTGTTTTGAATACGTGTACACAATTTGGATTTTTACATTATCGGTGTTGTAACTTTGTTTTTTTTGTGGTATATTTACAGTAGCATAGCACATTTTCATATTTTTATTGGTAGATAAATTGTTGTTTTATTATATTTTTTAATGTTATCATTAGAAAATATTGTAGTTTTTTGTTCGTTTTAATAATATTCGAGATGCGGTATAATGGTAACAGTATTCCTTTTTTATACGTATATTTTTAGTAGGTATAGACATACAATTAAACCCAAATAATGTAAATTGTGTAAATATATTACAAATATCTCAGATCAACCATCAAGGAACAAAATTAGACCTTATATTATTTTTTACAATATATTTTAAAATATTTGACAAACTCTTCACAGATCCATTTTTTGTTTTATGTTTTTTGCTGTAATTAATAATGTTAATTTTCTTGTGTCTTTGGACCAGAAAACGGTTTATGGAATATATGTCCATAGCTTTGCAGGAACGTGTGATGCAGATCACGTTAAATCGCATACGTCTGGAAGTAATATTTTTACTTTATTTGAAAAAAAAAATTGAAAATAAATAAGATAGTAGAACAACAATCAAAACTATTTAAAAAAATTCCCTACTTTAATATTCGGACAAAATAATCAAGCTTCACATAATATGGCCAAAAAAGTATATAAAGGCTTGTTAACAATTTTAAATGTGAGTAAATTATATTAACACAATGTTCACATTATTTAATTTACAATGAGCTATCAAAATAAAAAAAAAGTGATATTGTTTTCTGATATAAGAACGAAGATAGGATTGACTCAATATTCGCTATTCGAGAATGTGGGTACAATGGACGAATAGCCAAGAAAAAGCCGTTTGTTAATGACATAAATAAGAAAAAAAGAATAAACTTTGCAAAACTGCACCAAACCAAAGATGATTTCTTGTGGGACGGTTTAATTTTTTCGGACGAAATCAAATTTAACATTTTTGGAACTGATGTTAATGTATGGAGAAGTGAAGTGATGTTAATGTATGGAGAAAACCGAATGAAGAATTGAAAATTCAAAATTTAATGCTTACAGTGAAAAATGGTGGCGGTTCTGTTATGGTTTGGGTTTGTATTTCTTCTTCTGGTGTTGGAAATTTGTTTTTTATAGAAGGTAATATGGACAACCACCTCAAAATTTTAAAGGCCATTTAAAACAAAGTACTGAACACTAGGTAGTTTGGATCGTTTTCATTTTTATTAAGATAACGATCCAAAACATAAATCCTATCTTATAAGTTAATGTCTGCTTTATAATTGCCCAAAAGTTAAAGATACGCCACCACAGTCCCCTGACTTAAATCCAATTGAATCTTTGGAATGAATTGGATACGAGGATTAGAAAACATAAAATTTCAAGTAAAACTGAATTGCGGAATATTTTAAAGGCCAAAATTGGAAGTGAATATAAAAAAAAAACTTGTAAGATCAATGCAGAAACGTTTAAAATTGGTAAAAGATAGTAATGGTAATCCTACTTAATATTAGTCTTATCCAAATTCAATATTTAATGTAAATTAAAAAAAAACTGATTAGATTGTTGTTCTTCTATTTTTTTATTTTCTATATATATTTAAATATTCTTCTAGATACATATAACCTAAAGTACCACCTCAGAAACGTAATTCATAGAAACGTGAAATATATTTTTTTAAACATTGATTAAAAAGTTTTATGGATTTTTTTCAAGCAGCAAACAATCAAAAAATCCTTATTTTATTTAATGATAGTGTATGATATTAAAGTTGAAAAAATGTTATTTAATTATTTTTAATTAATTAATTAATTAATCAAATTAGATATTTAATTTTTAGGGCATTTCAAAAAATAATGCAAATTCTAAAGAACTTCGTACTGATGGTTGTTTTTGAACCTTTTTTCAAACGTAATTTTGGCTGATAACCCAAAATCTATAAAAGAAGAAATACAAAAACTTATTTATATCTTTTATTTTATTTATTATAAGTATTTATTACTGAAACAATATCCAGAGGGGCGGTATTCTATGCACTCAAGCCACATATTCTCAGCCTGTGAGCTTCTACGAATCCGTCCATTACACATGTAATTTTTATGGTAATATTTGTATATCATTTATAGAGAATATAGACTGAGATGTAAACGCAATGACTGTACTTTATTATCTGATTTTATTACAATATCGTAATAACATACGATAACATAATAAAAACGTTTAGCATTTCTAAATCTGGCCAATTTAAGGCCTCTTTTAGCGGTCTTACAATATTTCGATGACCTTTGAAATAAACAAATTTTCGTGGTTTGCAAAATGAGACTTTCGGAAAAATGTTTGGAAACAAAAAAAATGTGACATGTGAGCCACATATTTAAAATACGAAAGGAGGTCTATCAATTTGACCGTCGTTTGCACCTATGAATTTGCCGGTGCGTTTTGCCTTGCACTACATTCCTTGCTTTGCCTTTGATTGAGGTCCGGAACTTTTCATTCCATTTAGTACTAAGACAAATTTTGATTTAATAAAAAAACAATATCCGAAATAATTTGAATACATCATTATACATTCACTAATTCAAAACATTTTGAGACACATATTAATTCTGATTGTTTCAGTAACCGTCAAAGCGAACTCTCACACAAACCCTAAAACAAATCGCACTCTTTCCTTACTCGCGCCAACGAAGCCTAAATAACATTAGCAACATCAACTTTCTGATGTTTTTGTAATTTTATTTGCTGTGGTATAAAAACTTTAGTGCTCGGTTTCTTCATTACAGTGCGCATAACGAAGATGTTTCGCAAAAGCTTTATACAACCCCGCAACAAATACGGAAAACATTGTAAAATGTTAATGTGTACTTTCGTGGCTGTTTCTACATATAGGTACTTTAAAATGCGTCTATACATTCTGGAATAACTTGTATGCTTTCGGGGCATATGTAGTCTGCGAAGTTCACATAAGATGCACATTTTATTATCGTAATTCACATATAAACACATTCATCTTGATGTGGTGCTTCTTTACGCGAAACGACGGACGTATTATAAATGTTGCTGTTGCGATTCGTTATGCTCCCGTATTTCCTGTAATATCCGGTTGAACGTAAATATATGCAACATCAATTTGGTACAGCGGCAGCGTTTCGAGAATAACGTAAAAGCGTAGAAAGTAACTATGTTACATTATATTGTTATAATATTGTATATTGTAATATTTATGTGGGTCGTTGCTATGCCATTGTGTACAAGTACTAAGCTTTAAAGCTTCAATAATTTATCTTTGTTTACACAATAAAACCCATCTTAGAGAAAAGCTCCAGCCCAAAACGAGCCCGCGTCATCCTATTCTTTAGCTCACTGTCTTCACCCTCACTCACTTAGAGTATGTATAAATATTTTCCATTTTGAGTGTATTATGTATAAATATTATACGTACTTTCTACACATCAAGTTTTCATATAAAATATATATTAAGTAGATGTATTTTGCATGTTCTTCCGGTGTATTTGGATTTTTTTCGTATTTCTCTGCATAAGAGTGTGTGTTGCCCATGGACACACGCATACTTAATATAATATAATATATATTTTCAACAAGAAAATAAAACATACGAAAATACTTATATATTATACATATAAAGTATATTTATATATAACATCTTAGCGTTTACATTTATATATAGAATTCTTATGTTTATTTTGTTCGTATTTCTTTGTTTTTCTATGTCGTGTTTAAAAGGGCTTACAAGCGGCAGGACATAATATTTCAGCTGCAACTGTAATTCAATTGAAAGTAAGTGTTTTTGCATGTTTGTTGCGATGCTTTAGAATTAAGATTTAACAAATACAATAAATGCACTTTTATATGTATATATGCTGCTACTTAGAATAGGTAAATGTTAGTGCATGAGTTTATATTATATTTTTAGCTTATATTATTTTTTTAGAAATTATAAATAACGCCAGTATTAATAATTTTTAAGACTTAAAAATCTTTGAACAATTTAAAACATGTAAGTACATGTTTCGGTTTTAATAAAAATTAATGATAATAAAAAAATATTACATTATTTACTAAACTAATTATTATACTATTTAGGGAGAACCTGGCGAACCAGGACCACCCGGACCACCGGGACCAATTGGTGTTGCTGGAATTCCAGGTCATGACGGGCGACCGGGACCACCTGGTGAACTAGGACCACCAGGTGCTGTTGGACCAGCTGGCGAAGTTGGTCCCATGGGACCTGCTGGAGCTGATGGCACGTCCGGTCTTAAGGTAATTTTTTTAATCTTTTACTATATTTCTTTGTCGTTCTAAATAACTAATAAACAAAATAACAACTATTTTCAAAGATTAAGATGATAGTAAAGTATATTATACTTTACTAATGTTCTAATCGGATAAAATATTATTGGTAAATTTTACAATAAAATAATAAATCGTCACTTTTGCGACATCCTGTAAAAAAAGTATTAATAGAGTAAAAAAATTAAATGGAAATTATAATTACTTATCGAAATTAAAAATGTGTTCCAGTGTCGTTTCCGGATAGCACAACAAATAGTTTTGGGGTGGGCATTTATAATTATTTATTATATTTAAAAAATGTGGTCTTAAGAGAGTAGTTGAAAATATGTTGGCCACATTGTAAAAGAAAGTTTCTGACTAAATAAATAGTTGAAGTAGCCATTTCTAATTTATCGATGTTTATCTAGTAAAAGTGTAGTAAATGTCTACCATCATTTGGCATTGGTAGATTTAATAAGTTTCACACATCTGTAAATGAAAACTTTTTTTGTTCTATATTAGATTCTTAAATATCTCTTCGGAAATTAAGGCATCATTTTGTGATTCAATAATACAAATTTTCGGCCTATTTCCTTTTGTAAAAAAATATATTTAAATTAATTGTATAATTTATAGTATAGTATAGTATTTGAAAGTTTTTATCGTTCGATATAACAAGATTAAGGTTTTTTTGGACGCATTGTCTTTTTTAAACTAAATATAGAGTTTTAAAAAATATATAAAAATTAGGATAGCAAGTATGAAATAACTATAACACAAAACTTAAAGGCAAAATTGTGGTGTTCACAGGATTGGTAGACATTTTCCAATTTCATTGGTAAGGTTAACCTCTACCAGTATTTTGTTACCAACCTCTTTAGATGAAAATTGGCTCACTATTGAGAGATATCTATCAATTGGTAGGGGGAGTCTACGAATTTACTACCAATATTTGTTTATTCTAGTTAACCAGATTGATAAAAACGGACATCATTATTTTTACCAAACAGCTTCTATTATTACGTTTGAGCGTAGCGTAGTCTTCTTAAAATGGCTATGGCTCTAATTGACCGTGAATAAGGCTCCTAAAATTAGTGTGCCGCACAGCAATAGACTAGCATTTTTAAGGAAGGGAAAAGCTTTCTTTGTTTTTCGTCGATATCACAGGCAAAGATAAGCACTGAATCTCAATCACTATCATATGAGCTCCAAATTAATTTGTACTACAAAAAAAGTTTATAATCACAAAAAGCTCTACTAGGAAAAGAAAGATTTTGATTAAATGTGTCGATAAGTTACTATGCTATAACATACAGAAAACTCTTAATTGACTTAGCGAGTCTACATTATCTAAATAATACACTGTACTAAATAAACGACAATTAAAGCGACCAATATATTAACCAACAGAAAAGAAGGAATGAGTGACAAATAGATGTTTTTTGCTAGCGGTAGTTGTTGTCGAAATAGAAAATACAGGCAACTCCTACTTTTGCTGACAAATTTCTATATAAAGGATTCATATACAAAGAAAAATAAAATAATCTATAAAAAAATAAAAAATAAAATATTTCATCTCTATAATATACAAACTTATTGTTGCCTGGTTATGGTCCATGTTATTTGGAGATTCATCTGGACCTAAAGTAAGTAAATTAAATGTCTATTATCAAACAAATATTTAACTCTAAAAAAACCTGATCAATATTATTTATTTAGTAAGAAGGTAATGAAAATAGACTGCTAAAGGTATTGAAAAAACAAAAAAACAAACATTGGTCAATAAAATCCGCTTATTGAAAATAACATTACTTAATAAAGAGCGAACAATTTCTATCATATTTCATTCTTTTCATATTTAGAAATATGAGATTGAGATTCAAAATAAATATAATAATAAAAAGTTGTGGAATAGAAATCCAAAACAAATCAATCAATCCTAAATATTAATTTAATTTTTATGTTTTCCAATTTGTTTGGAAAACAATTTAATCATAATAAATCCATTGTAAATGTTGAATGATTTTTATATCGTTTCGATTTGATAACAAAGCATTCGAGTGTAGACACTCGTCTTAATACAAAATGCTGTATAGCTTCTGCCAAATCATCAAGCCATGCCCAACAACGAACAACCCGCTAAAAGCTAGAAATTTAATTAGACTTTGCCCAAGAGTTTACACTGCACCATAAATGTTCATTTAACCTCAACACAAATGTTCTTCTAACTTAACAGACTTCAATTAAACTTAAGTTTATCTACTTGGGTTCTATGCGCTCTCGCGCACGCGTACACTCAATTTCTTTATTTACTTTAAAAACAAAAAGCGAAATTGTTTGAGTGTATGTAAGTCTGCATGTGTGAATATATGTGTTTCAAACAACATTTATATATAAATATAATATGCTGCTAGTATGAAGACAGTGCGCGCAAACACAAATAACATAAGTATAAGTGTGTTTCTGGGCATGACGTTTGTACGTATAATATGTGTATAAGAGGGCTTGCTGCTGCAGTTCATCTAATGAAGCGTTAGCAAAGAAGCTTTATTTGAAAAGTTTTTGACGAGGAAATAATCATACATTTTCCCATTAGTCATTTTGTAAATACGTTTAATACATAATGAAATTGTTATAAAGTTTGTTGTGCACATTTTAAAGATATGTTTTTTTGTCAGTATACATTTTGAAAATAATTAGGTATATTGCTTATATTTTGAAATTTTATATAATCTAATCTAATTTTAGAACTTTAAAATGAGTAATAGTAGAATTAAAACTCTGAATTATGAATAAATAAAAAATGTAAAAATTGAAAGTTTGAGATTTTGAGATTATCACGTTAATACGAGATCTTTGCTAGTTCCTATAGAGCTAACCACCCCAAAATTACATACATTCGTGCTAGAAAGTGGAGCAGTTTTGAGCAACATACTTGAGACGAATTAAGTTAAGCTCATATTAAATTGCCATAAAATAAGCTAACTAATAATAATAACAATTAATCAATATAAATATAGCTAAATGAATGATATCTGGCTGGCTCACTACCAACATAATTTTCTCGATAAAATCGTATAGAAACTTCAGCTCATGCGAACTTATAATGGATAACAACGAGTTTCCCAATTTAGACAAGATTAGTGCATATACCTGAATACGCGTGGTCGATTATTGCATTGCTCTCCAAAAATCAAAGTATTTGTTCTTAATGCTTACAAAGTGAAAGTTAAAATAAATGTTTTAAATGATCATAAACTCGAAACTTATTGAACATTTTTTTAAGCCGTATAAACTCGAAACTGTAGAAATAAATTTTAGATGGAAATATGAAAAAAGCAGAGCAAATGCAGAGCTTCCGCAAATTGTATCCAATAAATCTCGTAAATTATCGGTACTATTGTTTTGATAGTTTTCGCTTCAAAGTTGCGTTTATCGATATTTATTTTGACTATTAGGAAACTTATGATGTATGTTTCAGTAGCATTTTAAAAGAAAATATATAAAAAACAATCAAGCAATAGAATGGGTCAGAGAGTAGATATATGAAATTGTATCCTGTATTTTTTGTAAACTGTTTTTTTGACATTAGTAATGGGTAAAATTACAAACAATAAGTACATATTTTATTTATTTTTTTTTATTATTTTTGTTTAAAAATAGAAAGAAAATAATTTATTTATTTTTTTTGTCGAAATTCTCTAAAAAAATCTGCAGTTTAAAATACAAGAAAACACAATAATGTAATATCTATTTTAACGCCTGGAAAGTAGTGCAGAGTCAAAATTAGTCTAAAGACATATCTCATAGCAAAATAGGTTTATAAACGAAATATACATGTTGCCCATTAATTTTTGTCCAATATTATGATATGTATCGCAATTGGCGTAGTGTGATGCATATTTAAAAATAAAACATATCTTCATATAATGCGTACCATAAATGTTATGGGATGGATTGTTAAAACTACCTACCAACTACCCTAAATTATGGGAGTTCGTTCACCCAAAATTTCAGTATTATATCGCGATTTTAATACATACTTTTAACACATTTTTAATCTAATGATGTATTTATAAACATAATTTGACAACATTATCCTAAAGTTTCGTAGAATAAAAATATGACTGTTAATCCGGGGGTTATCAAAATGCAGAAAAAAAGGAAACATAGTATTTTTTTCTAAATAACATTTATTTGGATTTATCAGTGTGTCACATCACCATTTTGAGTGATAACGGCTTGAATTCGTCGTGACATTGTGTTAACAAAGTCCTTACAATATAAATCGTTTATTGAGGACCAGAATCTCTTTGACTTTGATCTATTTAAGCCGGACATGCAACCCCAGACCATTACAGAAGGCGCAAATTTGACTTTCTTATTCAAGCATTCGGGATCAAGTCCTTCGTTTGGTGTTCGAATAACCCGGCAGCTTGTGTCACCAAAGGAAACTTCGAATCTGGACTCATCACTCCAGATTACGGAGTCCCACTGTCTTTGTGTCCAATTCACACGCTCTTTTGCACATTTCATCATGCGGATCTTCGGTTTTTTTATTTAAATGTCTTTTGACTACGAAAATATTTTATAAAATAGCATTACAGAAATGATCAAATAAATACAGCATAACCTTACTTTATAAAAACCAAATCCCATATTTTTGACGTATCGTTGAGTCATGGCTATGGAATAAGTATTTTTATCAGCCAGGTTGCAGATTGAAGTTATTTTCTGTTGCTGTTTTTCGTCGATTTAGTTTAATAATCGACTTCCAGGATCGCAATTTGTCCGATGTTTTGTATTCTGCTTGTTGTTCCGGTTTGTTTAATGTGTCTTAAAATAGACTGCACACTACTTTGTAACAAATTCACATCCTGGCTTATTTGTCGAGTAGATTTACCCCTTGAGTTTAAATTTAAAATAATTTTGTTTCAATTTTTGATGTGTAATGATAATTTGCATTATATTTTGTTGTGAATTTGAAAATTAACGGTAATTAACTCAAGGCCAACGCGGATAGCACACGTAAAGCAGAAGTGAAAATTAAGTAGTAAATACACGGTAATGTTTATTCTTGGCATTTTAAATGCTCAATATTTTTATTCTACGAAACTTTAGGACAATTTTGTCAAATAATGTTTATAAATATCTGCATCATTAGATTTAAAAATATGTTAACGGTATGTATTAAAATCGCGATATAACACTGACATTTTGGGAGATCGAACTCCCATAATTTAAGGTAGTATATATATATATATAATTTAAAATTTAATTTAATAAAATACTTTTTTTAATAAAACATATTTTTTTTAAATTATTTTAAATATTGTAAAAAGGATTTTAAATATACATTTTTTTATATTTTAAATAATTTTACACTCGAATCGAAAATATTGGCAGTTTTTCATTTTTTTTTCAAAAATTCTAATTTTTAACTGCAACAAGGAGGAGGAGGCAACAAACGTCGAAAAAATTACTACAAAATAAAAAAAAAAATCTGCAACTTTTGGGCTATGTACAACAAAAATTACACATAGAAAACAGACCCGTATTAGAGTTGGTATGCTGGGGTTTTTATATGTTTTTCAATAGATTTCAAAGGATTTTGTTAGATGGCAACTCGTATGTAATTTTTACTCTGTACAGTTTGCCATTTCACCATAAATAGACTCACTTCATGAAAATATATTTATTATATTATAATTTATTATAATGGTTGACGAAATCAATACAATATAAATAATTATTGGTCTTACATATATAACTTTACATATTAACTTTATGTTATTTTTTGGTCCTCTTTATTAGATCCTTGCATTTTCTTGTGATCCAACTAAATTGTGACTCAATTAATTATATGAAATAATTAAAAAAATATATTTTGTGCTGAGGTCGTATGATGTCTATAACGTGAGCAGCCGTCGATACCCCGAACTTAAATTGAATATGACGTAAATAATTCTAATGGTTTTCCAATTTAACTAAGTATTTATCCTTATATTTTAGAAAAAAAGGTGATTTTCTTCAATATTAATATATACATAAAATATAATTGCACAAATAAGCCATCAGATTTATGATTTTAATATCATTGAAAATGAATATAATAGAATTAAATGTTGTATTCATCATAATTATAAAATATTGAAATAATCATGCGCCAGAGTATTCGTATCAAACATAGCAATAAAGAGACACACAAGAAAAGCCAAGATACGCGAACTGAAACAATTATTAAAATAAATTATCTTGAATGCGACTCTGTTCTATATTTATATAATTTACAAAAGCCCGCATTTAGAGCACTCCCGTTGAGATGTGCGACATAACACCACAAAGGGAACGTTTTTGCCAATTGTACACAAACACACATACACATATTTTAAAACGTAGATGCAAAATACATTTTGCATAGAAAGCATAAATGTTTAAATGAGCATACAAACACAGAAACAATGAACAACGTCAATTTTATGCTAGTGTAATTAATATCATCCGAGCGCGAGCATGCTCTTTGTGCGTGGGTGGTAATTATGCACATTGAATGCGACGAGTGTCGTGTTTGTATTTGTGAATATATATACCCATATATGTCTGTGTGTCTGTTAGCAAGGGTGACTTCCTCAAGCGTACACGCAATTTGCTGAGGAGCTTTCGCGCTCAGCATCATGTCGCTACTAATTTGTAATATATATTATTTTGTGTTAGATTAATTTCCAGGATGGCCCTGCATTATGTTTGATGGAAATGCAGATTTCTCTCGAGTGATTTGTTGGTTATATTATTCTCGCCTCCGCAGCGTGCCATAAATATAGAAGCAGACAAAGGCATCAAGATATAAACATAAACAATAAACATATATACACAAATGTTCTATAGAAAGGACATTATTCGACCGCACGCACGCAATCGTCCTTTATTTATATATATATATATATATATATACATGTATACCTTACACATTGAGTTAATACATTGTTGTTGTTTTTCCGACACACACAGGGCGATAAGGGTGACAAAGGGGACAGAGGATTGACAACTACATTAAAAGGCGATCAGTTCCCGACCGGCATAATAGAAGGACCACCGGGACCACCTGGACCGCCAGGTTTGTGTTGCATTGTATATCTCGCTTAGCGTTTCCTGTATGTGATTTCATCTTTCTCTGTTTGTTTATGTGTGTGTGTATACTTTTATGTGGGCGGCGAACTGAGTGATTTATTGACTCTGATTTTGTGACATTTTATTTCGATTAGAGTAAATGATTGAATAAGCAATATAACGAAAACACATACACACATATACATAAACACATTCAGAATATGTTGATTTTGCGATGTATATGTTATATTTTTTTTTGTTTTATTTTAATCAATAAACGAGTCAAACGTATATGTTTATTTGTAATATAAAGTCACGAAAACAAGATTATCATTTCTCTTTTATCTAGAAAACATCAAAGTGTATTTTTGTTTGTTTAAAATGTTGTAATTTCACTCGAATGATTACAGGCCCTGCAGGACCGAACGGCGAGAAGGGCGAAATGGGACCGATCGGACCGCCAGGACAACAAGGTGAAAAGGGACCGCGTGGAAAGAGGGGCAAACGGGTGAGTACTCCAGAATTGGCCACACATTAAAAAACACTAGACTTACACAATATAAAATATAAATATTATCCAACTCAACAAAAACCATACAAGCATGATAAACCCACTCACATACACACACAAATATATACGCATGTATTTTATATTATTATCTTTTGCATGAGTATTGTTTGAGGTCTTATTATATATAATATGTATGCAACCTTTGTAGTAAAGCGCCCTTTTTTTGAATCGTCCCTTTATCGCATCGTCGCGTCGGCGTCGTTGGGCCTCTCAACTAGAGCGTGGCATGCTTCGAGTTGTTTTTAATAATGTTAATGGAAAATAAATACATAATTTCCGGAAAATCCTTATGTTTTACAGACGAAAGCAGAAAACAGCATGCGCTCTGCTTAATCGTAATTGTTTTTTCCCGCTGAATCGCGAATAATGTTTGCTTGAGCGAGTCGCCCTCTCCCATTCCGTCCTCACCAGCATTTTGTTCTTTTTGCATTAGGATATTACGTGCTTGTATATATTATATAATTTATTTTGTATAGATTTACGAAGACTCGCAGAAAGTAAACAGGACGCTGAACGAGTACATTGTACATTGCAGAGAGTTATCTGTGCTAAGATATAATATAAAAAGGGGTTGTTGCGGAATTTGCGAAGTTCTCTGCTTCTTATATATGCGCACCCAGAATCTGTTTCTATTTAAAATTCTAAAAAAAATATATATATTACGCTAAAAGAAACGGGGTTACAGCCTCGCAGCGGCCAGACTCGTCGTGTACCTGTGCTCTCATGTTTGACATAAATTATGGACTACGCTTGAGTACGCAATCGGAGTGATTCATTACGCTCGGACGGAGCACTAGCAAACTCGCCGCAATGTACTTACGTGAGCACTTATACATAAGCACAATCTCAAGAACTCATGAATATTTGCATATTATTGCGTGCGCGGACGGGAACTGAAACTTTATCAAAAGAAATTAGTTTATTTTTTGTTTGGCGGAAATGATGTAGGAATAATTCTTTGTTATGCGCTAAAAAAAATAGCATTAATTTTATTGTATTAATATTTTAGATTAATTCGAATATATTTTATTTTAAATGATTTTATTTAATTTTGTGTGGTGGTGAAATTAAAAAGAAAATCAATTGTGGTCACTTGAAAGTGAAGATACGTTTTTGATCATTTTTCTCTCGGTTTAGAGGTTTTATATTTTGTAAAATAAATATTTATATAAATTGTTAGTTCATGCCATTGATATCCCCAAAAATGTGATTGGTGGAGTAGTTTCTGAGATAACGTCACCAATCACCAATTTCATTAATAACGTTTCGAGAAATTAGCTTTTTTATTTTTGGTAGTATTTCAAGTATAAATTATTATACATGATATTAATCTGCTATGTCTGGCCCTTATAGAATATGTTCCTCGATTTTTAAAACGAATTTTTGAATAGCTAGTTCCTTCTTTCTTGCAATTCTGGCGTTTATTTTATTTCGGACTCACATTTCTCAGACTGTGATACACGCTAATATTGTAATGCCCAAATTTTTAATGATTGATTAAATTCGTTCAATTCCATCATAAAAATTAAATCAATAACCTTTTTCAGAATATGCTTATAATATCAAGATCTATATACCGGGTGCGTCATTTAGAAATTCAATAATTCGGTACATTTTAATTTTTAATTTTTTTTATTATTAATGAAAAGGGACAATATTAAAGTTTTTTTTATATATTAATCAATTGGGATGTATCCGCCCTTTTCTCTTACTACGGGGCCAAGTCTCTTCCGGAACCCCAAAAACGATTTTCGAATGACATCTTGGCTTAGACGTTGCCATTCTCGCTCTAAAGATTTTTTTAATGACTCCAATAACTTTAATGACGTGTTGTTTTGCGCAGGTCTTGTCTTGTAAAATGCTCCATACACAATAGTCAAGTGGATTTATCTGGTGATGAAGAAGTCCATTGTTTTTCGGAAATGAAAGTCGGTAAATTTTCAGACAACCATTTTTAGGTACATTTAGTTCTATGTGATAGTGCGGAGTCCTATTGGAATGTCCATCGACTTGTACCGAACATATTGCTTTGCAATGCTGCTTTTAATACCTTTTCACGGTATTTTTTATTGCTTTTGGGCAGAAAAAGTAGCGGCGATTTGCCATTCTCGGTTACCGCTGCTCAAACCATAACCTGTGCTGCTCCCTGTCTTCGTACGATTTACGTACTGCTGAATACAGAATGTTTTCTTATCTGAGAAATACATGTTCTGGAGTTCACCAATATCGAACATACGAATCAACTCCTTTGATCTTTCGAATCGCTTTTGTCTTTGCAGACTTGTCAGTTCCTGGGATGTGGCTTTACTGTAAGGTAATACATTAAGATTACGACGAATGCTGGATTTGCTCACGTACATTTCTTGTGCTATTTTTCGTGCACTTCGTTCGGGATTTATTATCAAACGTTGGCGTACCTTGTTGATGTTCGCAGCTGTTGTTGCAGTCCATCGACGACCATCACTATAACGTTTTTTTAATGTTCCCAGTTTCCTTAAAACGTTGGATGGTACGTTGTACATTTTTTTTTGTTTAAATCCATACTTGGTAGCGCTCGACGAATTTGAAGAAGAGAGCTACGACTGCGTCTAGGTTGCTAGGTGATATTTACGTGTGTGACAGCAGTTTAAATATAAGGGTGACTTCAGTTGACGCACCCGGTATAACTAAAAATCAAAATTGTATTGTATGTAAAACTAAAAAAAAATAACCAAAAAAAAAACATAAATTGGAAAACAATAAATTTGCAGGATTGTTATTTATTATTTAAAAATCTATTAAAACAATAAATTTATATAATAATAAGAAACACATAAACAAACCAAATGAGTTTAATACAAATACTAAAAAAAAACAAAACGACGATACTTCAAAAGATAGTAACAAGACCATTTTAAAAGAGAGAGAAATTAATTCAAAATTAGAAAACAGCATTCAACAAAAAAGTGTTTCGTAGTGTTTTGATATTAAACCCTTGAATTTTCTCATTTTTAAAAATACCAAATTATGGTACATAATAAGTTTTGAAATGTCTATCAAACGTTTTTTTCGGTTTTGTTATCCGCTTCTGTAAAAAAACCAAAACTGTTTAAAAATAAATAAAAAGTACAAAAAGCATTTACCAAATCAGAAAAAAAGCTAATAATGCGCACGTACTTAAAAGCTTCCACCGTTATAGCAGCCAGTGCCGCGCCTTCCTTGCCATCAACGACGTCCAGCATTCCGGCACAAAAGCACACCTAATTAGCTTAAACCAATTAGTCGCTGTACGTTTTAACTAAATACGCGAACGCACATACAAATTTTATAATTCAAACATGTGTTTTACATGCGCAGGCATAATTAGGCTGGCTCGTGTACCAAATTTAAGTACGTGTTGTACGAACAGACCAGCTCACATAAAAGCCCCTACCTCGTTTAGCTTCGTGCTGCCGTGAAAACATTTGGATACACAGATATACAAACCTAACCGTACCCTAGCCACTGGCCACCCCCACTTGAACTATATGTGTTGTGCGGTGGTGCGTCATTAAAATATCTGCTGTATGTATACATGAGCTTTGGCCCGAATATGCAAAAACACGGAGCTTTTAATTTTAAAATATAAACAGTATTATGCATATATTATTTATGTGATTTTAACATCGCACAAATGAAGCAGTTGCGCAACACCATCACCTCCCACGCCTACACAAAAACCATGCAGTTGTTAAATTTTGCACAGTGCACAATAATTTAGAAATTTAGACTGAGCAAATTAATTTACACACACAAAATGTTTAGTAGCACCTTTAACATCCGTTTTAGTTTTAATCCAGCTTTGGTTTTGAGTGAGTATATTTTTAATTTGGTATTTTTTGGGTTTATTTAATAGCTAAAGCTTTTCCAACAATAATGTATTAATTTATTTGTAGTTTTTTTTTTTAAATTAAAAAATAATTCAAAAAGACAACTTTCATTAATTATAAATTTTTTTACGAATTTTGTGAAAATCTAACTTTTGCTACACCCTTTTTTGATTCTAACAAATATTATAATATATTTATGTATTTATAGCTTTTCGGGCAGTCCGGCAAAGAAAACGAATACGATGACGATGTGACGTTGCTGCGTGGACCTCCTGGACCACCCGGAAATGACGGACGCGACGGTATCGACGGGCGCGACGGACTGAAAGGCGAGCGCGGCGAACCCGGTGAGTCTGGTTCATTAGGTCCACGTGGTTTAGATGGTCTTCCAGGTGAGCCTGGTATCGAAGGGCCACCTGGCCTACCTGGCTATCAGGGCCCGCACGGCGATAAGGGTGATCGGGGCGACATTGGACCACCAGGTCTAATGGGACCACCTGGTCTGCCCGGTCCACCTGGCTATCCTGGACCAAAGGGTGACAAAGGCGATCGAGGCGATTCCGTAAGTTGTTTAGTCTGTCTTTTTTTAAAACATCACAGTGAATTTAAACTATATCTCTTCCAGAAGTATCGAAAAATGCGAAGGCGGCAGGATGATGGTATGGCGGATGCTCCGCACTCATCGCATCACAGCGTAGAATACGTAAGCATCTAGCATGTACATTGTTTCTCGTTTCTGTAGGAAAAACATCTAATTTAGTATATTTATGTTAACCAAACTCTCTTGCATATGTGTAAAGTGTAAGTCGCAACACACACGTGTAAACTTTAGAATAAGTTTAAAACGATTTCAAGCTGTAAAGTGTAAACGTTTCCGACGTTAAGGAACCGCATCCATCTTCGTGCTCCTACTCGTCGTTGTGTCGCTTTCCGGGACTATAATTTTGCTTATTATTCACAAACTTGCACGGAAGACGTATGTCGTTCGGGTGTATGTATGTGTGTGTGTGTGTGTGTGTATGTGAGTTAAAACTTGCGACAAGCAAACTCCGAACGAACCCCGCAATCGCGAAAGCACACCTTAGCCCGTGAGCGAGTTGTGGAGATGCAAAACTTTTTAAATAAATGCGAGAATGTATTAACAATGGAAATTATTAAATGTTGTTGAAAGTTTTGCGGAAAACTTTTAACACACTTTCGTCGTTCGTAAGGTATGTATGGTATATTGTATATATGTGTATGCAGGCTTTGCTTATTTGGCACTGAGGACATGACACGCGCGCGCAAAGGATCATTTTGGTGCGAAGCTTTTGTCGTAAGATTTGCGATTTATGAGTTTTTGCGGGTGCACACAGAATACATTATTAAATTGCGTGCATTTCGTAAATGCGAATTGCTGTTTTCGCATAACCAGCGACGGTGCTGCATGATTTACTATTGCTGTGTATAGTATATATACGAGTGTTTTAATGAGGGTAGTGCGGAAAGTGAGGGTATGCGCGCAGGTGATTTAAATTTAATTGCTTGCGGGTAATATATATATACATGTATAGTACAGATCTGTAAATTAGAACGCAGCTGGACGAAATTATAGTTAGGCAGCTTAATGTTTAAGTAGACTTCGAATCTTGAAATATTGTTTGTACCAGTTTTGTTTCAAGATAAGGAGTATTTTATTTGAACAAGTCGTCAGGTTAGAAAATGAAAATTATTTAGCTGAAATGCAGTATAGGTGGCAAGCGGGTAGAGACAAATACCTATTTAGGTATCAGGAATCTCCGTTAAGGAAGGTAGTAGTTCATAGGTTGGCCAAAAATGTATTACTTGCAAACCTGTTAATCGGATCAATCTGTACTTTCTCAATGATTTAAAGAGAGGCAGTAACCTAGAACACTGCTCTACCGCTACCACCTGTACATTCGAGTGGATTAAGCTAATAAATGCGTTTATACATGCATAATAGTCATATTAATGTGTTGATTGATGGCATTAATGATCTGTTATTCCAAATCAATAACCTATTTCAGAAATAGGCTATTAATTGCAAGAGGAACCTACTGGTGTAAAGTCAGTGGCTACGCGTGGTCAAATGTTGAATGTGTCTTTTTGGTGCTGTGTGTTGTTTTTTTATATAATATTAGCTTTTTATTTACTTATATCTCAGCTCTATACGACGAGACTTTAAAATAAATTCATCTATGACTTTGTCGTAAAATATCGGACCATTTTTTTTTTTTTATAATTTATTTTCAATTGAAATTATTGCAAGATCTGAAAGTCTTTCTAGACCCATTGAATTCCGGCAATAATTAATAAAAAATAAATAAAAATAATTTAATTCTTTTTAAAGTTGAAAAGTGCTACCGAGGCTGTGCTAGACGGCAAAGTCATAATTAGTTTGCTTAATTTTGTTGTTTCAGAAAATGTTTCAAACTAATAATTTAAAAAAAAAAATTGAATTTGAAAATTTCTTCAACACTCATAAAACCCAATATCTAATATGTTTTTTTGTAACAGGTCAAAAAATATGTTCGTATGTGCAAAAATCTTAGAAAATATTTCTAGCATAAACTGGGTGCTAAAATCTGCCAAAAAATTAATCACGCCACGAGCTTGCTGAATTGATTGACTATCCCAATCAAATGGCTCATAAACAATTGATAAAAAAAACAACAAAAGTTGATCCCGGTTTTCTGTACTTTTAGTAACCAACCTAGAACTTGAATTTCATCGAGTAGGGGCGAGGTTTGGAAACTTTTGTTTTACGAATTCTTCCAATGCGAGAGATCATTTGGTAGAATGAGAGAAAAGGGTAGGAACACTAGTAATGTTGGAAAAAAATATACTGCATGTCTTAATATAGCTAACGGTCTGCTACAATACAAGATTTAGACGATGTGCAGAACAGTGTATAAAACGAGCATTAGGAGGGCCACAAACCGATGAGTGAATTTGCGCGTTACGCGTAGATGCGTTGTGGTTTTCATGTCTCATGTGTGCTTAAGAAATAAATACACTAGTCATTATGCGTGATGTGTATATATTACTTAGTTTATACATTTAGTTATACTAAAATGCGATTATTTAATATTAGTAATTACTAATTAGTAATATTATTCATATGCAACTTACTGCAAAATACCTATACATTTTGGAATTCCTCGAGTGTGTTGCGCTACACAGGGAATATTCGCCACTGTTTAGAGTGCTACATTAGAAAAACACTTTGGTTTGCTAGCCGGGATTGAACCGGCGACCTCCCATAAGCCAGGCCAACGCGTTAACCCACTCGGCTAGCTAAGGTTATAATACATACATACATTCAACAATTGTAAATTTAAAAACTCAATCACTCATTCAATTATGAGTAGTACTTCCTATACACATCGTATAATATAAAACACCATTTTCAGATGCAGGTAGTTGGTCCACCTGGTCCACCCGGTATTCCTGGCACGCCAGGACACTTGGGTCCACCCGGTATGGACGGACGAAAAGGAGACCGGGTGAGTTCTTGATATCTACTAAACAAGAGAACGTTTTCTCATATTTTTATTATTTATTTTTTTGATAAAGGGAGAGAAGGGCCACAAGGGCGACACGGGCCCAATGGGTCTGCCGGTGAGTTTTGTTTTGTTTTATTTTCTTGAAATATAACTATATCAATTTTGTTCTTAAAGAGTAAATTCCAAATTAACGCATGGTTTTTTTATAATTCAGGGTCCAATGGGATTTCGAGGTGATTCAGGATCTGCAGGACCCGTGGGCAAAGCTGGGTCATCGGTAAGTTTTTTTTGTTTATAAGTTATTATTTAAGGGTGTGCGGTTTTAGCCAGACTTAACAAGAGCATAAATGCAATTTGATTCATCATCCATATTTTTTCCAAAATATTTTCAAACCGATTGAGCGTACGCATTTCGTACTCTAGAAGTTCTCACCATTAATTAAACCATCTTGTTACCGGATATAAATACACGATACACCTTTATGAGATACCCACTCATATTGGCCGGAAGTCATCCATCACTGGGCGAATAAGCGCGCTTTAGTTATTCAAACTAATCCAATTCAGCGTGCACTCATTCAAATTTAATTTATAATGCTTTTGCGCTCAACCACATCGCAATCATATACTCACACCATTTAATTAAATATATTAACACTAACGCTGTTTTAGCTAACAAATTGTTTATTCTCTTCCCCTGCACAGGTTTGGGCGTATTAACACACATACACATTCAAATAATATTCCAAATTACACTGATGCACCCAGCAACCATCCTGGCAAATGACATCCGCAATTCTGCGATACATCGATGGATTATGGACGGAAATTCGAAAAAACGAAGAAAAAAACTGAATTTGTAAAAAGTTGTAAAATATTTATAAAAAACCCTTAACACACACAATCACACATACAATACTCCCAAACAGAATCATCAAAAACTCATATTTGTATGCGCGAAAAATGAAAAATTTATAATGACATATCCGAGAAGAAGGACAAACCTCAAACACAAATAATAACAATGTTTAGCCAAAATGTATTATATAAACATATTGTATGTATTATGTATAGCAAGGTTCGATTATGATCAACCATTTTAGGCACCTGACAAATTGCTCACAACGATCAAGCATGATTCGAACGTTTTATTTTTTTTTAAACTTTATTCTAATCGAACACAAACGTTCAATAGAATCAATATTATTGTTTATTAATGTTTACTCAATGTAACATAAAATAATATGTGTAAATTATGGTAATCTTTCCCCTGCATTTAATGAGTTTATCTTAATTTTCGAATTCATAATTTAGCCTATTTAATTAATTAATTAAAAAACTTTTCGTTTTGCTTTATATTGGATAAGGTTCTGTGCAATTCGAGATCGACGAACGATATAAAAGAACTGATATTGCAGACAATAAAAAAATGCGCCCCTAAAGCCATAACGCACAGTAGAACAACGTCGACAACAACATAAGACATTAAACATACAATTATTTAATTATTGAACATAATATTTTTGCGCACTGTACCACCGCACTTAAGAAAATCGTTTGACGTCTCTTCGATTGCATTGAACGAAATCCAAAAAAATGCTAAATAACCCTTATCAAAATTATTGTAAATGCCACACGAAACCTATCACGTCCCTCCTCAAATTTTGATTCTAAATAACATTTATCTTAAAACCTATAACGCGTACACATCCACTAACTTATATTTAAATACTACTAAGAAGCACTTAATTAATTGTATCCATCCATATTTTGTGAAAACTACCTATACTCTAAGCTGAATGTTTCGGCTCTTTCTACCTAATTACAAAAAAAATGTGTTGATTTTCCATGGGAAAATCAATAAAAATATCCATCCAGAAAATGCATATATATATATATATATATAACATTATAAAAGAAAAAAATGATAAACCTAATCTAAATTAAACTCATTGTGAAGTTTGTCGTTGTCCATTTCCACCAGTTTTTGTTTTATTTTAATTCAAAGTGCACATTAGTACACTTGCATACACTCACGCATAAGATATAAAAAAATCTTGAACTTTAAGCTCTATTTCTCACTAACTGTAAGTAATACACAATGCATACATATTATATAGGATGAGTATTATTGTATTTATAAATCAAAAACAAAAAAATATATATTTATGTAAAAATTAGGTTAGTAATTGGAAAAAAAGAAGAAAAATGATACAAATGTTTTGTGTAAATAAGTTTTCGATTAAGTTTGGCGAGTCTTGTTTGTTGAACAAATAAAAAGTCGCGCGATGCCGATATAATATTATTCCTTAAGAATGACAGAAACCATTATATGAAATTAGAATTTAGTATCCTGTTTTCCTTTTATTTTATTTTGATTTCAAACATTATGTTCGCCTTTATAATCAAAACAAATTAAATTTAAAATTCACAGAAAACCACTTACAAAAATGAAAAGAACAAAAAAAAAAAACAAAACAAGAAACTGTCTATGAAAATTATTTGTATAAGATTTTTATAGTAAAGGTGCTTTTTTCTTGATCACATGCGACTCGAAAGAAGTGGCGGCGGCGGTGGGCTGGCGCATGACGCACTCTTATATATATACACAAGCCATCCCCACCGCAATAAATTTAACAGAGAAAAAACACAAATACATTCACACTAAAACACACACATTTACATCCACACAAACACACACAAAATACACAAATACAGACAAATAAATTGATATTAAACAATAAAATGCATGTGAAATGAAAGTGAACCGTGTTTTTCTGCAACAGGCATGAGATCCATACGATTTTGGCACTTTTATTTGCTTAGCATTTTTATTGCACTTTGGATTTTTTTAAAATATTCGACTTTATTTTCTTACTTTGAATTTAACACACACATACACTTTGCTTTGGCCTACACTATAATTAACATTTATTTTTATTGATTTTTTTTTTGGTTTCCAATAATAATTTTTTATGTTTTTATTTTTGTTGCATTTAGGGTCCTCCAGGTCTTGATGGAATGAAGGTTTGTATGGTTTTTTTGTATTAAAATTTCAAATATATTATTATTTGTAATATACTTTAAGGGAGCACAAGGCGAAACAGGCACCAAGGGTGAAAGAGGAGATCCAGGTTTACCAGTAAGTTAAAATACATTTACAATTCCAATTAACAACCATTTGTATGTACAATCGCCCTATGTCCCACAATGGATATAGGGCCACTGGCCTCCAGTGTCTTAGATGGCACTTTTAGTAAAAAAGGTGCACATAATTGAGACTTTAAAACCTTATAATTAGAGACCTTTCGAACTAGTACTTTTCAGACGGCATAAAAAATTTAAAAAAGAATAAAAATAAAATTTACTACTATTTAATAACTTCTAAAACTCTATAGTGACGCGTCGGCCTTTATTATGGCGCTGTACAATAATCTCAATAGACATAATCTCAGGATCATGAGATTCATTATTAATATTAATGCACAGGTTGTCTGTGCCAAAATCTCAGGATCGTGAGATTATGATTAGAAGCCGCCATTAATCTCAAGACACGATTTTTCAAAAACATCAATAACATACACAAAGGGTTTTAAATCTCACATGTTATTGATTATGACACAGTCGACCTGTGCATTAACTCAATACATAATCTCAGGAAAAATCGTGAGATTAATGCACAATTGGCCTGTGTCATACACACAGTCCGCTTGTGCTTTAATCTTAAGAGAGAAAATCTCAGGATCCTGAGATTATTGCAAAGACGAGGTCTGTGACATAATCTCAGGATTTTCTCGTGAGATTAAGACTCTTTTGAGATCAACACACAGGTGGCATGTGCCATAATATCAGGATTGTAAGATTATGTCCCAATTGCATGATGTATAATCTCAAAAAACTTAATCCCAGGAAAAAATCTAAAAAATCCTGAGATCATGTCAGAGGCCGGTTGTCCATTAATCTCAAGAGACATCATCGTAGGATCCTGAGCGCCAATGCTTTGGGATCGGTAATGTTGACATGTTTATATGACGTACTAAGAAAATTCTAATTGTCGTAAAAAACTGAAAATGGAATGACAGACAGTATTTTCCAACATGACATACTGCCAAAAAAATAAAAGTTAATTAAACGCTTCTGCAAAGGTATTTAAAAATACTATATTAACTTTTGTTAGTTATTTTAAAGGAGTTATAACTTGAAACTATAACCAACCAACCAATTATGTATCCACAAATGTTAATTAAAAAAAGATGAACTCAATTATACTGAATATAAAACAATCTGCAGGGAACTGATGGAATTCCTGGACAAGAAGGTCCTCGTGGCGAGAAAGGCGGCAAAGGAGATGCTGGCCCGATTGGAAAACGTGGTCGAAAAGGTGATCGTGGTGACAAAGGAGAACAAGGTGTGCCTGGCCTAGATGCACCATGTCCTCTCGGTTCTGATGGTCTGCCGTTGCCTGGCTGTGGCTGGCGGCCTCCTAAGGTAATTGTTTTTCAAAGTACATTTTTGCCGCTTCTAAACACCACTCTCAATCCCGAAATTGCTCGCAATAATTACTAACACTTCACATCAAAATCGGTACACAGGAACACGTTGTACCTGCTGTCACGCACAAAGATTACTTACCCGACATAACCGGGCCCGACCCAGAGGCTGACTATGAGCAGGAACCCGAAGAGGAAGACCAGGGCCCCGAAGAGTACGACGAGGAGTATAACGACCAAATGCACCAGATGGACTAATGCTTACGCGCTTTTCTCACCCATCATAACAACGGGATTTCACACGACTATGTAATATATTCCAACAACCCATAATACAACTGTGGGTTGCGCACCTTTTCAAATAACACACTTCAAACAGTATGCTTTCGAAACTTCGACATTTAATGCAGGTGTTTGACTCTTTACAATTTAACAGTAATTGAGGTGTTTTGGTGTAAAGTCAGTTTTTACGTTATATGTGTTAATCAGCAGGAGACAATTCGAGACTGGCTGCTCGAGATGCAGGTCCTGAACAGCAACTAAATTATCCAGTTACTAAAGAAGTGCTCTTCCACAGAATTAAACTAAAATATTAATTATTTGTTAATGCTTATAATTAAAATACATTTGCAAGACAGTCTCTCCAAAGACTTTGAACTGAACCTCATACTCATTGGTATTGTGTTGCCAGCGAAACAATAATTTAAACCATTCTGTTAAGTAATATATATTATATTTATATATGTGCCAATAGTTATCATGCAATCATTAATGTCTACGTCTAGCTTTAGTTATTTGGTAAGAATAAAATCAACTCTGTAAAATATATCATTCAATATAATTTCTAGCGCCATTAATATATACAATATTTACATCATTTGTAACTTTGTAAATTGCATTTATTATATAATTTAGATTTATATAGAAATTATTATGCAAATGTACGAGTATATG
>JANSTU010008876.1:0-16184 GCA_027564075.1 Bolitophila hybrida
CGATCGGATGTTTTCGTGAGGGCATTACTCCTCATCTAAACATTACTGGGATAGCAGACGCAATGTGCATTGCCCAGAAGCATCTAAAAAAAAAAAAATAGACAATTTCAATTTCCCTTACCGCAAATTGTTATTAACCATAGCCATTGCCGAAAGGGTTAACGCGTTGGCCTGGTTTATGGGAGGTCGCCGATTCAAACCCGGCCTCTAAAGCTTCTTGAAGCTAAAGCCCATAAATGATATCGTTAAATAGCACTTAAATACTATACAAAAATCTGCATTTAATGTAGACTTTAGATTATTAATTAACCTATTAAAATTAATCCAAATGAATATTCATTAGACAAACTTTGTTTGCTTTTAGAGGCTCAACAAAATAAGCTGCAGCCAAACGGCACTGCAGTCGGCGTCCATCATGCGAAAACGCCGCCGCGACCACCGATACGAAGTATTAGCCCACCGGAAAACCAACCCCTACTGGCCACCCAGAATCCGTTGCACCATCACCCCAAGTCGTCTGCACAACACCAACAGCTGCTCCAGCATCAGCAGCAACATAATCTACAGCATCTGCACCATGAGAATCCCAATCATACGCAAAACCTGAAAACCACCCAGTTATCACAGGTGCCACAAGCTGCTATGAGTGAGATGCGAGTTTGATAGGATTATATCAAGAAATAATAGCTGAAAGTTTCCTATACACTCATCCACATACCGCGTGAGCATAAAATAACATATACATATACACACACACACACACTCACTATATCCATATACAACATTTATATTACACATAGTGCACACATCTATTTTTGAACAAACAAAAAAACAACCCCCACCCTACGACCCAACACGCATGGCAAAGCAGCGCTCACAGTGTACAGTGATTTCCGAGTCGACCGCACACATTTTCACATTCATCGTCCTTGCACACATAAACACAACACACACACACACAGACACAGTCCTGGAGTGTGTGTGTGTGGAAAGTGGAAATGGCAAACACGAAACAAAGTGTCCTACATAAATGTGCGACACTAACTGTCTTTGTGAGTATAATGTATGTTTCATACAGATAAATGGGTTATCGTTAAACCGAAAATATATAGTACACGCACGCACACTAACACACACACACATACACTACCACTACATTGTGAACTTATTACGATTATGGTCGTTTTATGTTAATATTGTACTCATGTGTGTGTGTGTGTTCTATAAATATAAATGCGCGCGGGCGACCGAGAACAGCGAAGAGTTTATATCTCGTTTTTCTATTGTTTGCCGCGCTAAAGCGTTTTAAATGCATATTCATATTATGTGTGTGTATGTATGTGTGTACTGTATGTGCTTATTTCCGCAAGAGTAGTGCTGAGCCGTTTTGCGCCGTCGAAAGCTTTGATAGTACACATACATGAACAACCGTTACATCGTGCTTTCGATGGATACGCCTTTTGCAGAAAAGCTCAGCACTACACTTAAATATATATTTATTCAACTTCAGATTAAATGTTTAATTTTCATTATTTTACATATCGCGACAAACGGACGCATGTTAAATTCAGCTGCAATGCACATATACAATTGCTTAAGACATATATTTATGATCAATTTCAAGTAATGTTTATATTCGGGAAGCTTTTATGTGTGCAATGTACACGATGTGTCAGTTTATATGTACAATGTATATAAAGTGTTTTGACGTCCGGTGCATTTAAGTGTGAAGTTGTACGGAAACTTTTGCCGCAGAGTAGTCAGTTTGAGTACACTCGCGTTCGGTTGGCTAATGAAT
The DNA here is from genome assembly GCA_027564075.1 of Bolitophila hybrida. NCBI lineage: Eukaryota > Metazoa > Arthropoda > Insecta > Diptera > Mycetophilidae > Bolitophila > Bolitophila hybrida. The sequence goes on from JANSTU010008876.1 coordinate 1,799, forward strand.
GACTTTATGGGCAGTCGTTTAACGAGCTTTCAGCACAAAGTTTATATTGTCCTGCTTGGAAATATATTATATACTTAGATGGGCAACAATCTCAAAATGCACCTTTTCGACCGGATTTTAGCGATTACTCGCGAAATGTACCTTTTACCAATGATTTTAGTTTATTGGGTTTCCTCGTTACGAATAAGTATGAATACATGTTTGCGAATACAATAAAAAGTATATTAAAAGTAAAACTAATTGGATTTGCAATATGTTTAAGCTTTCAACTAGATTATTTATTGGACTATTACTGGGCGTTTTAGACATAGTTAGGAAAAATATACTGGAGGCTATTTTAAGCGTAGTTTACTGAGAAAGTGGAAATTACCATTATTCCATTTTAAAATTTAAGCATTTTTCAGATTTTTTTGGCGGAACAAAAAGTTATAGTGACATTTTACTCAATTATTATTATTATTATTATTTTACGTAATTAATGAACATACATTTATATATATTTATTATAAAAAACATAGGAAAATACAAACAATACATAAATCATTAAGTTGCTCCTCCTGATTTTATTTCCTGGATTTATGTTAAAACACATATTTGTTCTATCTGACCAGGGCAGCTCGGCGAGCCTTGAGCCTTGTAACAATATAATGTAGACTTGCCCAATTGCTTTTTGGCGGTCTCTTATAAGGTATTCAAATTCAATTAGAGCTTCAAGTTTATCTGCATGTTCTATGAAAATAAAGAAATATGTTTCTTTTCTAATAAATAGGTAACTTTTATAACTTTTTCAAAACATTTTGGAGGGGTAGAATCATATCATATATAATTTGACAACTTTTCCGCATAGCGTCGTTTAGGTAAATAAAAAAAAGAACCGCTCTATCCCAATGAACACTCCATCGTTGATCGCTATAACATAACGTCCATGGACTGGGCGCCAGGTACCTAACTTGAACTAGTTATCTTGCTACTAACCACTGCCGTTTGTTTGAATCACCAACGGAAATCCATAGGGCAAACTGCAGTAAATAGAAAAGCCTGTAATTACTATTATATTTTTGTATTCAGAAAGAAATACATAACATAACAGAAAATAGAAGGCAGGCAGGGGAAATTTCCCGAATAGTCAGCAGAAGTTCTTATATTCTTCAATATACTCAAGTGCTTTGGTATTAGCGAATGATGTCTTGATCTTAATTAATTAAATTAATCTTTATGACTTCAATACGAAAACGTGTTTCTTAACTCGGTTTTGTTCATCAACATTTTCGACATCAAAATTTCATTTTGAAGGACGATCCTGTGTGGAAATATGTTTTTCCAGCAACATCGATGGCTAGAATTCAGAATTCAGATCCCATTTTATAATAGCGCTAAAAAGTTCCAAATTATATTCCTGACATTCGAAATCGAAGATGCACCTAGAGTCGGGTTCTATAGAAAAAGTGATCCTCCCTCGCTGATTAGGGTATTCGAAATACCTACAGCAGGCTCCGGTCCAATGAAACTTGAATCACTGCCATTTTTTTGAAAGAACGTCGTCGCGTTCATTTCTGAGAAATAACCAGGAACCCAGATCAAGCATACGACATTTTAGGAAGTCATAGTTTCTGCAGCTCCTTCCGACAGTTCAGTAAAAGTATCGATGTTTATCGAGATCCACTCAATGCCTTAAGGACTGTCTGACTATCCGAGCAGATGTAAATACGTTTATTAGTATATTTAAAAGATGATATTTTTTATAGTAAAAACATCAGTCTGGAAAACAACAGTAAAGCCTCCCAGTGCAATTGAGAACGCAATAGGGGTTGTCATCACAAAATATACCAGCAACAGAGAGTTACCTGCTTGAAGGGAACCGTCGGTATACCATATATCTCCGTTAGTTGGAGAAAGTTTGCCTGTTATCTCCTTCCGGGTTTGTCTCGTAGGATTTGTTTCTACAAAAAACAGTTTCTTTTCTTTTTGTGAATAGGTTTTTTTTTCACGTTAGTCACAGAAAAACGGGTGTACAGGTTTCTCGCTACATTGTGAAAGTAATGTGAACTGATATGAATTCGTTTGCTTTTATTCTCCGTCTGTCCAGCCATTGTTTGAGCTCGTTCAAATGTTTTTGTAGATTATTTGATGCATCTGTATGACTTCTGTGTGTAGCAGAAATTGTAGTATCATCAGCAAATGTGCAGTTTTTATGTGTGTGTATTTGTTGGTAAATCTGCAGTAAAGAAGAGGTAGAGCAACAAGCCCAAAACGTATTGTAATCGTATGTGATGAACTTCAAACCTATTTTGGGCAATTCTTTCAGAATGTTTTCCGTTATAATTTCAAATCCAGAGCTTTATTGACTTAATTTTTGTAATAACTTCTTTTACTAAACTGTGTTTAAAAAGTGGAAGTGGTTGGTCTAACTGAAATGGGAATTGTCTTATATGCTCATCTTCGATCTGGTTGTTATTCGAAGGAAATAGTTAAAATGTGTTTTCTTGATTTGCGAACATTTCCGCTTTTTCTCTATAATTTTTCGCCCAATTCGCGCTGGTGATGGAGTTTCATAAGGATGGCATGTACTGTTGCGGCTGTTTTAGTTTTTTTGTTGCTTTCCACAAAGAGTAGTCAGTAGCTTCAGTAGTAGTCCTGATTGGTTGCTTTTTAGCAGAGTTCAGCATAACTTTTAAGGCTAACTTTTTGTAGCTCGATTAAATTTTCGTTTGGAAAACCTGCGGAATGTCTGGTTTTAAAAGAGTTGATTGCCACGCTATCTTTTGAATATTTTCACTGAACTGTTTCACTGTAATAGTACGAGCTCTGAAGGAGTTTTAAAAGATATATTTAGTTTTGTTGTATAACTGAGCTTAGATCGAAAAACGTTCCAATCAGTGTTCCTGTTGCACAAAGTTATTAGTCTTGTATTTTTAATCACTTTTGAATATATCGCAATTAAAACTGGAAACTGATCTGATGACAGATCCATGCAAGATTTCACATTTATGTAGTTATAAGAGATACCTTCTGTTACACAGAAATCAATTAGATCTGGAATTTTATTTCTAATAGTTGGCCAGTTCAGCGATTGATATACTTATGTCCTAAATTTTCGTCCAGCATAGCTTTTCGAAGTTCTTTTCCCTTAGTTGTAGTTGATAACCGTCTGAATAATAAAATTCTACTAACAACAGATACAAAATAACATTTTATCGTACTTGGGAACTCTACAGTGCTTGAAAAACTGAAGTATTAAAACTGAAGTATGTAGATCATAAATGAATTATTTTCGTTGATTTGAAAATGATGACTTTCCTTTGAGAGCATCAAGCAGATTATATAAAATATCCATTTTTATGTGTTTGTGTGACAGCCACGAAAAAAAACATAAGCCTATCGAGATATTCACTAGTTTTTCGTAAGCTAAATGTACTAAATCCAGATTGAATTATATATTGCCACCATTTATTAGGTCCTCTGGTATTTTTATTGCCAACGGTTGATCAATGATCATAAATCAGAAAACTATACGATACTAAGGACACCCACATGATGACAGATTACTGCTGGAATCTTTGTCGAGATCTAAAGCAAGCTCTTCATTCAAGAAAATTTTGTAATCAGCACTCTGAATTTTACCAAAAGCGATTAACAAAAGTCTGAAAAAATTTGCAGTGTTGACCAGTGTAATGTTTCACCTTACCTTGAAACTGGGTTAACGTGATTCGGTAGATATTGCAGAAGCGGTCATGATCCATCCTGGGTTGTAGGGCCACATATAAAATAGAATTCATGGAAAATAGTTTATTAATTATTTTTTTTTAAATATCAATATTATTAATGGTTTAAATTACAGCAAAAGTGCTTTTCGCATTATTTCATTTTAAATTACATTTACTGTATGTCTCCCATATTTGTAATTACCCAGTGCCATAAAAAACCCTTCAGCGGAGTTTTTCAATGCACCCAGGCACCTCGTGCAATTACACACACTCACATGCTCAAATAAACAAAAATAAAAGTATCGTGTAAATAAATAAATGCAATGCAGCACAAAAGTGTTTTATACTCGAATGTGTCAATTTTAATTAATTAATTGGTCACCTGGGCGTACATTTAATAATTATCGTAAAATATATAACCAACATAAATTCAGGTTTGCATATATATAAGCTCGAGTGTTTCTGCCACTTTATTCCACCCCTTTGCTTTTTGAAAGAGCTGTTTTCCATTTCACTTCGCATTAATGCGTGCGCTGATAAATAATATTGAATGCAAATAAATTCTGTTTAGCATTTTGAACAGAATGTTGCTCGAATACGACGAAGTCATTAAAACTTTGTGAAAATCAAAAGTTGCATTGAACGACACGACCCCGTCGAAACGTGCGGATATCCTAGAAAAACACACACACACACATACACATGTATATGTAAGGCTATAGTCTATATACACAACCTCGGCTAATTGCAAATGTTCACAAAAGCTAAATGATCGTTAATTTCGCGCTAGCTTTTGTGAAGTTAAAGCGCAATAGCGCAGTGACTAATGAAAAAAACGTACGCGCTCGTTCTACAGTGAAAATTGTGAAAGTATTTTATATACATTTTTACAAAACTTTTGCCAGTGAAATTACTCGCGTTTCGTATGGTAATTAATCGCTGGGAATATGAATAAACCCTTTATATATATATATATACATATATATATATACACATTCAACAATTTGTTCGCCGTGTGCAGCGACGCCTGCTGTCGTCTGTGCGAGGGTGTTTTTTATAAGTGTGTGTTCATGTGTTGGAGTACGATACAAATATAGAATACGAGTAACACCAGGTTGCGCAAGGTGCTAACGCCCAGGGTCCACAACTAGGACGCAATCATTAGCACGTATGCGGCGAGAAATGATTAGCATTTTTTTCTCTATACGTTAATATTTATAATATAGAAATACAGTTTTTTTTAATTTTACTTGTGGTTAAATATCTTTTAATTACATCATTGTTTAATCACTTATTTTCATTCGATTAGTCGATTAATATTATATAAAAAACTAACGTTTCCACTAAATTATATTCGTCGAATAAATTTGCTTTTAAAAAGTAATACAAATAAAATATTTAATCAGTTTATTGAGGGACATGTTCGCAATTAAAATATTATTTATAAATATACATATAAAGAAGAAGAAAGTGCAAAGTCAATTTCATTACCTCTTACCATATTTCATAAATAAAAACTTTTCGCTGCGTTCGTTACGCCCGACTAATTCAAAATTACACGAATCGTCGCAATATAAAGTTTTTCCCTGCTGCCGAAACTCACGCAGATACACACGCACGCCGGCCGTGCTGCACCCACACCCCCGTAGTTTGGACGCGCCAGGCAAAAAGCCAGGGTGCGCGCACAAGCGCACAAAGTGTACCCATAAATTTGATTTTCCAACATTATAAGACTTCGCGTTGCTGGGTTTTGATTGGGCATGGGTACTAGCGGGTGGCCGCAGGCGTCCATATTGCCATTAGTTCACAAGCTCAAAAATGCACCAATACTTTCTATACACACGAAATATATCTATAACTAAATATATATATTAAATATAATTATGGTATATTACGACTGTACACCATAAAAGTGAATTCTGTAGAAAAAAAAAACAGAATTTTTATGAAAAACTCTTTCGAATAAAGTTTCTGTACACATTCTTTCGCGTATTATATAAGTATAAGTATAATTGTATATATGTATATATTATTTATTCATATAAAGAAATACGCAAAAAAAACATATAATGCATCTGTGAATACATAAAAGTATAAGTACGAGTATATACAAAAAATATTGTATATGTATATAAAGCGCAGCTGAAACTTACATGGAGCTTTTGAATTGTTAGCTTGGTACGCTTTTCAAGGAACGGCGAGCGACCGGGGAGCACACGACTCAAGCGGTATATAATATATATATATATATATATACATATAATTAATTATATACAAATTGAGATGCAGACAAAAAAAATGGTATACGATTGCATGAAACGAAGCAAATGGAAAATATTCACTTTTAATTGAAGTGTAATACGAATTTGTATTTAAAAGCGCAACAGTATATAACATAATTGAAATTTTACATTAAAAAATCCATAACTTGAGGATGTTGCAATGTTCGTCTAAATTTAAATTAAAAAAATGTATAGTATACATATTTTTGTTTTTTTTTTTGTTTTTAAATCGATAATTTTAATTAGGCTGTATGTTGGTGACGGTGTTTTAAAGTTTTAAGTGAATATTTATAAATTAATTGTCATTGAATGGAAAATGTCCGATTAAAAAATATAAAATCGATATAATTTATTCCTCCTTTATAAAATGAACGTTCCAAAGACGAATATTACTTTGGATGGAGAGAAGACTCGGATGATTCAGACTCAGTACGTAGGCCTTACGGTGGGCACGTTGTACTACAGAATGGTTACGGTTACAGTCCACCAGTCCTGCGGCCGAATTCTACTAAAAACTGGTCAGATTCCAGAATGAGTAATTTTTATGACTGTTTCTAATTATTGGAATTATGTCCTCGAATATAATATAATATGTTATTTGTTAGAATGTTTTTAATGATCTGATTTGTGTGTTCCACTATTGTGATTACAACAGCTCGGTTTCAATTCAATTATTAAAAAAATATACAAACGAGTGTGCTGTATAAACTGTATACAGTGTACAATGATAATATGACCCGAACACATTTTAAATACCTGAATGTTGCGTACTTCAACTACAATTCTGTATTTAAACGATTATTTATTTATCAAAATAAATAATTTTTTACAAGTCAGCAGCCACAAAAGGAACATAGAATAAAACACCGTGTTCACGATACATCTCAATACATCTAAAATCACAACAAAACATCATTTGACAGTTCAAAAATCGGTTCACAAAACATAGAACTATTTAAAACAAAAGACTTTAGGATTGCAATAATTACAGATTAAACATTTCAAGTTTCAACAGCTCTTCGTTAGCAAGCGTCCTATCGCCAATGACTCGATGAAGGTGATATTTTACTGATCGAATTCCTGCTTCGGAAAGCCCGTTAAAATGTGTATCTGGCTGAAATGCCACTTTGTGCTCATGGTTGCAATCGTGTCCTGCGTTGCATAATTTATGCCGACTTATGCCTATCTCTTGATCTTCCTTCTTCAGGAGACCAGCAGAAACAACGAAGTTTGTACCGTTATCACAGTACAGTTCACTGCAGGCGCACGAGATGTGAATCGTACGTATGCGGCAATAAAGGCGTCCGAAGTCAGGTCTGTCACCACTTCAATGTGCACTGCTTTGGTAGTAAAACACACGAATAGCGCTATGTAGCCTTACTTGAGTGGTGTCCCCGACCTTTGGCGGAGCGATCCTGGATAGCACCGGAGTAGTCCATAGCTGTATGCAGAAATGCTTTACACATGGTGTATCGCGTGCAGCAGGCAAAGCACACATCAATAAACGATCTACCTCCAACGTACAATATCCCATCATTGTTGAGCTGCGGATTCAGGGAGCACGCTCGAAATGATCATCATGGGAATACCAGCAGACAGCCTTGAAATTTCAACAGGATACGCCTCTTGTTGGGCACAACGAATCCAAAACTGTTGCGCACTTCTCCTACTTTTCATGGTCCGTCGAGAGTTGTAACAAAACTGTATACAATGTGCAGTGACTCGGAAGACAAATAGCAAATCCGTAATGTGTGGCAACTACTCTGGTTCTAGTATCTTCGTCGGTGGATTCAATGGTGGAACACCTTGGCCAACTGCTCTGATGACTCTGCAGCTATTGTGGGCCACGCCACCATAACGAGTTTGTCCGTAACTCTTCTGGAGTAATGCCACGAGAAGCACAGTCCGCGGCGTACTGTACAGAAACTACATGGCCCCAATGACTCTGTTGGCCACGGACATGTTCCAATGCGTAGGGTGATCCTGCAACCATGCAAGAAAGATGGTTGAATATGTCCAGCAAAAGATCTTTGGCGTTGTCTCGAAGTCCATTGCAGCAACTGACTGATCCATTAGTTTGGTCAGGAGCACGGCAGCATAAAGCCATAAAGACACGGTCTTAATGAGTGTTACTTTAGTTTTAGCGCATAAAAGAAAGAAAGGTCCACACTAACCTTCCCGTCTGATTGAACCACACGCGCATAAACACAAGCTGCGAATGCCAAGATTGAGGCATCACAGAATCCATGCAGCTGTTTGTCTTTGAGTTGCCTATCCACTGAGGAATCTTGACTCGGCTCAGATCAACGAGGGTGCTTCGAACTTTCAGCCACTCATTGGCTAATGGTTTTGACAGTTCATCGTCCCATTCGAGGCTCTCCTTCCAAAGTTTCTGAAACATCAGCTTGATGACAACAAACCCTGGGTCTAGCCAGCTCAGAGTGTCAAACAGATGTGCTGAGTCCGCTAATAAGCTTCTCGTAGTTGGTGAAATGACGCTCGTCGGCAAGTGTTTGCGGTACCCAAACTCATCTGTTGCTGGGTTCCACTGAACGCCAAGTTTCTTAATAGATCTTCGAATGGTAATTCTTTCAAAAGCGCTTCCGAATTTGAAGCCCACTTCCTCAATTTGAGTCCACACGAGCTCATCATAGACACGAACTGGCTTTGAGTGCCACTGACGTCGTGAATCGTGGAATCTATGTTGTTCATCAGACGCAAGTTGACGCAGTGTGAGGATGGTAAGATAGGGCGCTGACGTACGTAGTAGTTGCGTATGTGACTGTCTTCAGCCGGTATGTGCGCATATAATTCCTGGGATCTGCTTGCCAGAGTGACGCTGAGGGTCACAGTCGATTGGATGTACTTGAATCTGCCGGTACATCTTCTCGATGTCAGCAGTCTTGTTGCAGCTTTGTCCCTTGCGCAGCTGGACTTTCAGGGATCTACCGTTGATTGTATTTCGGGATGCGTCGAAAACGACCCTCATCTTTGTCGTCGTACTGCTCTCCTTGAAGACTGCGTGGTGTGGAATGTGATACATCCGTAAGTTTTTAACCTGTACCGTTGGAAACACCTCTGCTTTGTCGAAAATTCCCATGTGATCCAATGATAAGTACTCTTGCATAAAGTTTATGTACCTCAGGGCAAATTCTGTGTGAGCTTTGAATCTGCGTTCCAGCTGCAGCTGTCGTGAGATGGCCATTTGGTGTGTTTATCCTAGCTCAGGGTTTTCCTCGTTGATTAGCAGACGAACCGATATCTCTTCAAATAACCAGAACTTGGAAAACTGGTAATCTATAGTACTAGAACGGTATGTTAGTGAACAATAAGTTTACATTGCCAATCCAATCCACCCCAGTGTCGTATTCTGAGCCGTCGGTTGTTAGCTGCCCAAAAATATATGCACCCAACAAGAGATCGATTTGATGTTTGTGTCTGAAGTCAGAATGACCATTCACTTGCAGTAACATTTTCCACTTGTTGCAGCTTTGTAACAGCTGGGAGCTCGAGGGCCGAAATTGACACGATGAGGTCAATGTTCAGACGTGACATAAGCTGGAGCTTTACCATGTGCAGCTCCTTGTGGGACTTGGCAGCACCAACCACATTTGTACGAGTACGAGGAATGCAAAGCACATCAACTAATGCAGTGACCATACGGTGCGCACTTGACAGGCCTCGTTTAATGGTGACTGTTGAGAAGTTCCGGCATGATATGATAATAGATAGATGCTGATCTTCAGTTCGCGAGTTATCCATTTGAGACTGCGAGTGCATCAGGCTATTGTGTCGGGCGTCACAGTAACGTCATCGTCGATTAGATCTGCAAATGTGCTCTCCCAGACAGTTAAGGCACCGGCGGCTGTTAAATACAACTTGTTATCGCTCTTCGACGGACTTTTTTTTAAAGTCCATACAAAACTGGACGGCATGCTCTTGGCAACAACATGGACATCGGTGGGTAGTATTTTTTGTCGATTCTTGGTGATAACGTAATTTGGTGCGTGCGGTTGCTGGCTGACTAGTACGACTGGCTAGTCCACTGCGAGTATTGAAAATTTGCCCAATCGCACTCAGCGACCGAACACGGCCCTGCAAGAAGGTTTCGAACTCAGGCCAGGTTGGAAAATTGGTGTCAATTGCCTGGTTCTGCTTCAACAGCTGATCATTGAGTGTGTTCCACCTGAATTCAATTCAGAAAAGAGACGGCGTTGCTCTTGTAGATAGTTTTCGAGCGACAATGGGCCAACCTTCATGATATAATTCAAAGGCGTGAGTTGTAGACCAATTATAAAACTACATACAGAAGACATATCTAGAAGTTGGAGCTCATTAAAATTAATTATCTTTTCGTTGGCTATTCGCCGGCCGGGGATTATGTTCAATATATTTATTGATTTATTGAATAGAAACAAAAATTAATATTTTCACAAATATATATTTCACATTTGTTTTTTCTCTAAATACAGGCAAGCAATTGTTCGATGTCATCATTGTTATTTTGTATGAGTATGAAAGATTTACAGTTTCTTGAGAAACAATCTACTCAACAAACTGTAATTTATATTCTGTTGAAGTCTATGACAACTTATTTTCTGTAATCTCTGATATGGAAAGAGTATTATATGTACGCTGTACGCATACAGTTGAAAATTGAAATGACAAACCATAAACTCGAACAGCGTACTATTTCCGCTTAAGCTTGAATATATATATTTAGTAAATAGCACACGCGCACACACACACTGACGTGTACAAAACATAACCAATACATAAACTCTCAAAATAATAAAATGTAATTTAAATTCATCAATCCATCCGTCCACAAAAACCAATCACATCAATCTGTTTCTGCGTATTTTTTTTTTGTTTTTCAAATAGGTAATATTTTACGCTCGCATTCACGCAATTTACATATGTAATAGAATTTGATTTCAAAAACATAAAAGCGTGCGCGCCCTCGCAATTGAATATATAATTCTGCCTTCTCTCGCAGTCGGTTTTCCATCTAAGCCGCATATGTAATTCGTTTATGTATTGTATATAATAACAATTACAATTATATACATATATTTTAGAGTGCTCTTATACGAATTTTATCACATTATACGTTACGTAATAATACAGTTCCTAGTCAAGTTATGTGGCCTAAACTTTAAAATGTCTTATTTTTTAATACAATGCAATTTTTCATTATTACACTTGTTCTGGGATTTTGACGAACGTTATCGATATCTTTATTTTCTGTTGTTGGTTTCTCGATTTTGAAACCAGCAAAAACGCTGGCTCAAAAATGTAGTAAATTATAAAAATTATTGTAGGGAACACAACATTTCTTGAGTTACGATAATTTTCATAAATTAGAGAACTACCATTTCTATGGAAATGGAACATAAACCGCATGAAAAAGGGCGATCCTTAATTTTCATAATAATATATATTTATTATTATATGAGTAAAAAAACCACCGCATCTAATATATATATATATTTGGCCGATACTATAATACAACAAAACGATCAAATGTTCAATACCGTATTAAGATTGTACATACTTTCCAATCGAAATGAACGTCGTATCATATGAAAGATGTTCATGAACGAAAACTGCGTATTGTATGGAATATACGAGTATGTCAAGTGATCGTGGAATTGGGCGTCAACTGGCTCGAGTACTCACATGCCGGTCTACTGCGACGATTTCAATGATTCGACGATTGGCCTAACATTTTGTTTAGGCTCTCTATTTGCATTTTTACCTTTGTCGTAGTAAAATAGTAAAATATGCCGAATTTTCTCTTTATTTTGCTACATTTTACTACGCAATAACTCGATGCTGACTTAACTAAACACAATACTGCCAAGTAACTAGTTGAAGTACGTGAAAACACCTTCCAAACCAAACATGGTATGATGACCCGATATGCGCTTCCATTGATATCTAGCGAAAATACAGCAATCATTTTTCCACAACCAATAGGAAGAAGCTCTGTAAAACACCGCAACGCGTTAGCATCTTACTCTCTACCTCTGATACTCACTCGATGTAATAATTTTAGAATGCTGAGATATCTCAACGAAAAAATCTGTAACACCAGTAAATTCTAAAACCAAATAATATCATCTGTTGAACGCGTCATGCAATTATGATGTTTTAGCACTTACGGAGGAAACTTGGCATTTTCCATCCATTTATGACAGGGAGTTGTTTGACCATAACTTTACTGTATATAGGTGTGACAGATCGGCCCTTAATATCTGTAGAGAAAAGGGTGGAGGTGTTCTATTAGCCACTCTATCCGAGATCTGTAGTCAACAAATCGTCATTCCAGAGCCAGACTAGGTTGAAATTATTTTCGTTGAGTAGTTGAGTATGGACAAACAAAATATTTATATTCCACCTGGCGCAGCAGACACAGTGTATTTTAAATATGTTGATGCTCTGTCTACGTTTTTCAGTCACATCAACTTATTAACAACTGACACTGTATTTGTGGTAGTAGATTTTAATTTGCCTGTACTTAAATTGACCGCCGATTGCAATAACAGTAACATGTTGTTGTCTGCAGAGTTTGGAACAGGTGTGCTTTTAGATTAGGTGTTTTGGCGAAAATCTGACGATGTTACTGTAGAAAGTTGCGCTAGTCCGTTGATTAGAGATAAATAAAATTCGAACTTAGCGTGAGTAATGTCACTCGGGAAGTGGTTGCGTCGTATAATTAGGAACCGCTTGCTCATACGGCTTACTCACCAGACATGGCTCCATCTGATTACCACTTGTTTGCATCGATGTGACACTCATTGGACGAGCAGCGCTTTCTTACGAAAATGTATCTGTATCTGGTATGATTGTTTTAATGTTTGCGGTGCCGTTGTTGTTTTTTATGGTATTTTTATTAGAGAATTTAATCAGTACGTTCATAAGACGTTCGTGCTTGGTACGACCGATCGCTTATCAAGCTTAAACATTTGAAGACGAAATCTTTTACGAAGTAGAAACGGACGCGTCGGGTTTCAGATCAGGAAGCAGTAAAAACGGCCAATATTAATGATAAGAGGAGGAGCTTGATTCCATTCAATTTAGCTTGCAAAAGATATTGTTACTGCACTTTTAAAAATCAACGTTAGTAAAGGAAGAGGTCCTGACGACATAGCCCGGCTTTGACACTCGTGTTTTTACTACTCTTAATTATGCCTCATTTGCAAAAGGAATTTTTACAAGCCGATGGAAGGTGTCATACATTACACCAATTTTTAAATCTGGATCTAGGAGCGATGTTTCCAACTATCGTGGTGTTGCGATACTCCCAACTATTGCAAAGTTGTTTGAACACATGGTCTGCGATGTAATAAAGGAAAGAATGAAAAGAACTATATCACCATCTCAGCGTGGTTTTATGGCCGGTAGTTCGACATCCACGAATTTATTGGAGTTTAATTAACATTGATAGCGTTAATCAATGTTATTGAGACATAGTGTATACTGATATTCGTAAAGCTTTTGGGAATTTGGTATTCATTCCTCTATACTTAATTGGAATTAGTCCTATCTATTTGATCGCATACAATACAATTGTTTAATGATAGCTCTGGTTTGCCTCAAGGTAGCCATTTAGGAAAACTTTTTCAAACTTTTATAAACGATTTGGCAGATATTTTCAGATACTCATAATGTCTTTTATATGCTGATGATCTAGATATTTAATAAAATTGATGGTCCTCCAGACATTTTGAACTTGCAACGAGATTTGGACATGCTCTCATTATGATGTCAGTCAAATTAACTTTACTTGAATATCGGTAAATGCAAATGCATGAGCTTTTTCCGGAAAGTAAATCCGATTTTTTCACAGTATTGCATTGAAGGAGCTGCTCTTGAGAAAATGCGCGATCTCGGTATTAACTTTGTCTTTTATACGAAACATAACCGTGGCTACTCCCAAAGCATATTTAATGCTTTATGCACTTCGTCGACAGGGTAGACGAGTTGATGACTATGTCCTTCCACCCTATATTATTCGATGTGAGTTCATGAGTGTGGAGACTCTCTTTTCGTCGTAAAATTGCAGATATTTTCTTCTTCTTTGATCTGTTATGTAATCGTATCAACGCTCCCAATTTGCTGTCTCTTTTAGATTTCAATGTCCCATTCAGAACGTCTTGTTCACATGTCTTCATACGTTTGATGTTTAATGACATCTGTACTAACTTTAATTTCATTCAATTTCAAGTGATCGGATTTTGTTCAAATATGTGCCGTTTTGTTCGATAATCTGTTTCCATCTAGACGGCAACTTCATAATACCCCCCTTGTATAACCCTTCCCTTCCAATCCCACCAAACACACAGCAAAACCTTCCTGGCCGTCAATCCCGGCTTGGCCACTGTTTGGGACGAT
>JANSTU010008887.1:0-16182 GCA_027564075.1 Bolitophila hybrida
TTTGAATGATGTCATATTCCATACATAATGGGGTCGATGGACCTTTCAAATAATTTTTTTTTTCGCAAATATCTCTCTTACATGTTTTTTTCATTTTTTTCATTTCAAAGCTCAAGCGCCCTTAATGGAAAACCCTTTATATTAAATTTGGATAAGAATAAAATTTAGTAGGATTACCATTACTATCTTTTACCAATTTTAAACGTTTCTGCAGTTTTGTTGTATATTCACTTCCAATTTTTCTCCATTCGGCTTATAAAATATTATATTATAAGCCTCGTGTCCAATTCATTCCAAAGATTTTCAATTGGATTTAAATCCGGGGTCTGTGGTGGCGTATCTATAACTTTTGGGCCATTATAAAGTAGCCATTCACGTACAAGATTATCTTGATAAAAATGAAAACGATCCAAAATACCTAATATAGTTTTTCAGCACTTTCCTTTAAATTGTCCTTTAAAATGTTGAGGTACATGTGTTTGTCCATATTTCCTTATATAAAAAAAACAAATTTCTAACACCAGAAGCAGAAATAAAACCCCACATTCTCGAATAGCTCTTCGGACAGTTTTTACGTGGACGACTATTCCATTAAACACCTCAAGCTCAGTTTTGATTATTGGTGCACTTATTCTCGGATTCGCTTTTAATTTGCGCATAATTAATTAATTATACATATTACCTAAATTATCATCTCAGAAACGTAATTTATAGAAACATGAAAAAATGTTTTAAACATAGATTTAAAAATATATTAAATATGTCATTTTAGTTCATTTTTAATATTTTTGCATGTGTCCGAATGTTAAAGTGTATATTGTATTTCATATTGTATATCATAACGAACAAAAAGTAATGGACGTCATTACAAATTCGATAATTATTTCATGACATACCCAAATGTATATGAACATACTTTTTTTTTCGTATTGATTGTGATGACTATAAATTTGTTTTTTTTTCTACGTAGACAAGCCCGAGACGATTGAACATTGGATAACTCGACTATACTTCGTCCGAAATCATTTCCAATGATTAAAACCATAATTAATTAACATTCCAATAAAGCCAAAGTTATGGCGCTCTATCTTTACTCCACTATTCTATTCATACTCAAGTTTCTTCTTTAACTTCTTCTACTCCGTGTTCGCTCTATGTTGACTGAATTTCACATTTGTTCCACTCTACTTCCACTTTAATTTTTCTCCTGACTTTCAATAATTTCTGATATATAATACAAACCATTGTACCTTTCGTGACATACGAAAATCGATAGTCACCATGTTTATTTATGTTATTTATTTAGGAATCGTGTTCATGGCTACACTACCGTCGGAAGTTTTGGATAACCCCACTAACATTGTTTACTAGATTTTCGCCGTTTTTTTTGTTACTTTGAAGTGAATCGATGAAATAAACAAACGCAAATCAAAAACATTACGCAGAATGCAACAACGGCGTTCAAATATTGGTCGCCAAACACGACATTCAATCGACGTGCTCTTCGTTCATGAGAAACACTTGAATTCATTCTTTATATTATGGAGGGACTATCAAAAGTCATGATTTCATTGATTTTTGTTTTGATTCGTTAGCGAAGTCAAATTTCTTTGACAGTTGCAACTTCTGAGATTGCGGCTACTTTGCTGGAAAGTGGACAAACGGCTGATAATGCGAAATAATTTTTAAGTTAATTGAATTTGCCAGGATTTTCGCCATAAAACTTGCTTCTCAAGGTCGGATCGGTCATAATCGGTCATACCAAAACTATGAAATGGGACCAGACTAGCCGTAAAAATTAATAATAATATAAATGCTAGTCCGCTTGAATACAATAATAATAATAATGAAATATCTTGAAAGTAACATGATCATCAACAATCTACGGCTCAAAAATAAACGATACAAGAAAAGCGGTTACAGTAATATTCATAGATCTACCGTTGTATACGATCAATATTACTGCACAAACTATGGAAACTGGATTCAGACGTTTAAATGCATATTTCAAAAACAAAATCATCGTAAAATGTAAGCGACGCTCTTTTTTTGTATATTAACAACATCACAGATATTAAACTTACCGGAATTCTATTCCTCTACGCTGATGACATTGCATTGGTATATGCTAATGCTGATACAACATAACTACAACATCCTTAAAGATACGCAAACGATAGTAAATATACCGCGAGAACAGGATGTTAATTAAGATTGGAAGGAATTAAGTAAGGAGAAGAAAGAATAGCACCCACAATTATATTCATAATAAACATTTTATGTTTTACATTCTAACAATATTGGGGGAGCACAACGGGTCCACATAGAAACCTGCGTGCTCATCGTCCATGTAACTCTAAGGACCCATTAATCCCATCTAATCTACCAACTCTACCCCGTTAAATTTCAAATTAAGATTATAAATTAAATATGTATTTTTTATATTCATAATTATAGAACTGAAATAATATTATATGTACCGACGCCATAGCCAAGGGGGTTACCGCGACAACCACGACCAGTTGCTCGCATAAAACAACACTAATAATTTTATGCATTGAAAACATTTGTATATCTTTCGAATTAACATTTGTAAGGATTTAGGTTTGTATTCCCGCTTGAAATTAGTTATAAAATAAAACGATCAGGCGCATAAAATCAATGACATTTCGTTGTGAAAACTTCAAATTAGTTCAATGTACATATGATGCGCCTGACGATTTTTTCGAAATTGTGTTTTAACCCTCGTTCACAAATTTGCACAATAATTCTAAATATTTGTTTATATCATCTTAAAAAAATAATGAATTTAATACAAAAAAGCGATTACACAAAGCACAAGTACAGCAAATACGCCTGAAGTTCTGCAACTCTTAAGAAATATTTTACTCTGCAACTCGTTGCGCAAATCTACTACAAACATTCACCAAAATCTAAAAATCTACTATAAAGTTTTTCTAAAATGGTCGTCGCTCCAACATCGAAGCGGGACAAATTGTTCAAAACAAATCATTTTGCATCGAGTGCCTAAACTGTGTACGACAAAAACCACCGGATTAATTTTACTTACCTAGACGACTATCCGACTGATACATAAACCACCCGTCACCGCTTCTCCGTTGATTGGTTACACTAGAAAATCATCACATTCGCCAATTGTATTTTGCGGGATTGCGGAGGGCACTGTGTGGCTGCTGTCATAAATAAGTGTGTGTGAGTGTTTGGCCTTTTGGCTACGGTGTACGGTGTTGCGAATTTGTTGTTGTATTTTGTATTCGATATTTGCGCAATTGATTGTGAAATGTATGTAATTTACGGTTATATATACCCATAAATCTAGATTGACTATTAGAATTCGTTGTGTCGTCTACTTTAGCTAAGCCTTAAATGCCGCAACGAGTCAACGGTGCAAGAAGACCGCAGAACCCATACATATAAGTTAATTCTCGCGTATATGCAGCCCTCAAGCTGCATCTTGAAAACGCGATCAAGGTAAGCTAACAGCGGCTAAAAACACGTTTTTTGGGTTATGTGTTTTTTGTAAACATAAAATGAACATTGTGTTTTACATAATAATTTGACCAAAGTTCATAAAATTAGAATACATTAAGTTTTCTTATACTCACGAGATTAAAAATAAAACATTTTATGTAAATAATCGTATAATAGGGTGATACACAAACAAAATAATGTTATATATTTACCGGTGCTTGTGTATAACTGTATATGGTTATCAATATAATGCACTGATACGATAACACGGCATTTGCAACCAATTAAATCGTGGAAAATTTAAAATAACAAATCGCTGAAAATCAATAAACACACTTTCTGTTGGATAACAACGATCATTTTATTGTTATCGTTTAAATGAAAATGTACAGTTGCCAATAATAGACTCGACCTCAACACCGCATTTTATTTCATGACCATGTCTTGCATGATGCGATAAGCACACCGCAACAATATTATAAAAATAACATGTAT
The DNA here is from genome assembly GCA_027564075.1 of Bolitophila hybrida. Taxonomy (NCBI): domain Eukaryota; kingdom Metazoa; phylum Arthropoda; class Insecta; order Diptera; family Mycetophilidae; genus Bolitophila; species Bolitophila hybrida. Next base: position 3,988 of record JANSTU010008887.1, read on the forward strand.
AATTAAATAATTATCAATTGCTGGGCTTTATGCTATTAATAATGTGTGCCTGTATTTATTTTAGAGATGTCTCGCTGGAATAAAGGAAAAGGTCAGAACTTTACAGTGCCATTGGACGCACTGGGCAAGGACAAGGACAGTAGTAATCGGCCAGTGGCTGCACGGTCAGCTGGCACAGTCGGAAAATGGGGCATTACAAGTTTTACATCGATCCGGGGATCAAGTTATGGTAAATGGCTAGCCAATGTTATTATAGTTTTTTTTTTTTTGGTTAATATAATATTTGATTTTTTATTTTAGACTTTGGATCGTTTAGTCCCCCGAATGACCAGCAACAGTCATCTAGTTCAAATTTCTCGCCGCAATCTGGTGAAGGTGGCCCAACGGCAAACGTTGTTTCACCCGCTCTCGAATCACCGGTGCCTAAATTAAAGAAGTTCTTTAAAAGTCGTAACGTAGCACCGGATGCTCATCCAGTCATGTTACCTCAGTCTGTTGAACCCGTTCCAGCTACCGTAGCGTCTTCCTCAAATCCCAAAATAAGTCTTAAAATCAACAAAAAGATGCTAAAGAGCGAAGAGGTTCGAAAAGTCAAAGCCGAAAAGGTTCCCAAAGGGAAAGCAAAAAAACTCAAGCTCAAAGACGAATCCAAAGTGCCAAAACCTGTTGAACAGCCGACACGTGTTACTCCACGTGCTCGAAAAGCTGTCAACTATTCGGAGGAGAAAAGCCGCAGTCCATCGCCAAAGACACTGCAAGATTTTATAGAGCAAAAACTAGCAAACCCTGATTCGGACGATGTGAATACGACTCCGACGAGTGTCGAGTCCGATCCAGTTTTTGATTCTCCGCCGGCAGCACCGTCTCCGATGCCTTCACCAGTACCACCCTGTCCGCTGTCTCCACAGGCTCCACCGTCGCCGCTTAAGTCGCCGTCAGATTTAAAAACGGCACAACGATCACCCACCGCCGTTACTCCAAAGGCCGTTCATGCGCCGATAGTTTTACGTATTTCCAAAGTGAGTAATTCATTTTATGCAGTTATTTAAATATGTTTTAAGCTGTTTTAACACGAAAAACAAGTAGTTTAATAATTACGGTTTATTTTTTTATTATTTGTTAGTTGTTGATGTTTTGTACTAGAGGCAAAAAATATTGAAGTCCTTTTATTTAAAGTACGTCTATGTATTCAAAATGTCGTATCTGATTTATTTTTTTAGCGATTATTTAATAAGTCCTTGTCGAAAATGTACAATGTATCAAAAAAAATTGAGTTTTTTTCGTGGTATTTTCAAATATTTTTCATTTCATTTAATGAGATTTTTAAATTCAGCAGAATATGTCCCTTTAATCACTTGTGAGACATAGGGCCAGTGTGCGATACCGATTCATTGACTATTATTCTATACGTGGTACATGTATATATTAATTACTCATTTTAGAAATAGGCTAGGAACCTACTGATTTAAAATGCTTTATTCGAAATACATGAACGAACTCAGGCTTTGTTCAATTCGACATTAAGTATACATAATTTATATTCGTAATTATTATATATTTTACCTATTAGATTACCTACTAGAAAAAGGTACAATGTAAGTAAAATATACATTTTTAAACTGATCAAAATTATAAACAATATTATATAGTTGCCATAACACGTTTCTATATTTTATTATTGTTTTAGTTTTGCCGCCATTTAAAAAAGTTAAAAACAGCAGTTATTATTTTTTATTAGCAGAATTATATTCCTAGTACAATTTCAATTTGAAAACAGTCTCCTTTTTTCATCTAAATATTCGTTTAAACTATATATTTATATTAAAAATGGCTTTAAAAATGTCCCTTAAACAAACGAAAAACCAGTTTATTATCGAATTCTTCAACATGTTAAAAAAAAAAACTAAAAAAATCTTATCAATTCATGCGATAATGAAATATCCCACACGTACACAGCAACTACGTATTATATGTTTATGTGTGCTTTGCCTTGGAGTGAGCAGTACAGCATGCAAACAACATTGCTCTTTGCTCATAAAGCATGAAGCATCGATTTGAGGTTCATGTTTCATAAATATGAAAGTATTACTTCCTTGCCGCGCTCCGACCGCTGCGATCGCGTTGTTGAATTTGAAGTGAAAATTGAGTAACTAAAACTCCGCACATACCGGCTGTTCGTCAGAATCAAGTGAACTGTTTGCTCTGCTAGACGTTAGTCGTTGTGTCCATACACACTAACACATTCTCATTTACAATTCACATAAATGTATATTGTGAGGCACACGCAACGTGTGCATCCGTACATTTGTAAAGTGTTTGAGAGGTAGTGACGACGGCGGTATGCACGCGATTTTTTGTACTTCTATAATATTATATTGTAATTGTGCGCGCGCAATGTTTTTGAGACGATCTTAGAATAGTGAGATGTAAAATGTGCGTAAAATAAAATAAATTAAAATTTAGTGATCGTTTCTCGGTTTAAGCGTTTTAGTGATAATACAGTGAAAGCTTGTATGGCATTGGCCTTGATTCAAAAGCGGTACTAGTACTCTCTCAGCTATATGCTTGGTCGCATTTAAAATTAATATATTCAATATTTACCAAAATCAGGCTAGTAAAAGGTTGGTAATCTCTGTTATTGTGATAATACAATATGAATACATATTTAATTGTGATAACAATATTTTAATCTACATCTTCAATTCAAATAGTTATGCTTTGCCCATATATTTCCCACTCAAGGAGAGCGCATAAAATATAAATACTCGTTTGTGTGTATTACATATGAAGCTAGAACAAACAATCTACTCGCGCAAATTTAGAGCTTCAAATAACATTTATATATTATATACGTACGATGGTATGGGTTTATGTGTAGAATATTTATGTAATATGTATGTTATGCTTAACTTCTAGAACGCAACAGCGCAAGCATTGTTTTTTTTCTCTGTCTCTTTCAGTCTCTAATGTTTGTTTTGTATTTCACCAAGATCGCTTTGGTTGTTGGGGTTGTTTCTTTGGCTTCTGTGTGTCTTTCCCAGCATGTGTAATGAATAAAAAAATATTTTAAAAGCCTAATTTATGTATTACAAATATTTCGTAGATAACTGTTATGTATCTTATCTTTTTTCTAGGGCACATCCCGCCTAGTTAGCACCGATAGCGAAGAAGTTATGAACTCACCACCGTACCCCACATCTTCCCCACCCACATCCAATGTCATCGCTAGTGCAGACGAACAATCTTCTACGGCTGACCTGCTTGCAATTCTTTCAGACGAAGTGCCCACACCTTCAAAACCGGATCAACCTACAATCACAGAGCCACCACAGCGTGGCTACGAAAGTATTAAAATAAAAATAAAAACAAAACTTGCTCGAGCTTACATCGAGGAGAATGGACCCCCAGAAACTGTTTCACCTCCGAAGGTAGCACGCAGTACACGTGCATCTCGTCGAAATCAACCCGCAAATGATGAAGAGGTATTTCCAGCACCAGCCAACAATACCTACGAGGTGCGTCGTACCGCAACAACGTCTGCACCTCCTTCCGAACGTGACTTTGACTCACAGAGCTCCGTCCAGGGCAGTGTTTCATCGACATTTGTCACATACGGCTTACCGGAGGACAGTCGTGTGATTCGCAGCCGAGGCTCAAGCAATGCTTCCAGCGATCATGACACCAGTCAAGATAGTTCTTTGGTTGCACCACCTTCTGAAATCGACATACGGCTATCAGCCGAAGTAGACAACGATTTTGTTTCAAAATCGCCGGTACGTGCATCACCGGTAGTATTTAATTCACCTTCACCACCACCTGTATCACCACCACCAGTTCGAGTAGGAAGATACACGAGAAGCAAGCCAAACGGTAGTCAGGTAAAAACAGTAATAATAGAAAACGAATTTAGTATTTATATACAAAAAATATTTAATTTACAGGGAACTCTGGTCGATACAACACCACCTCGACCTGTGGTTACCAAGAGTTACGGACGAAAACGAAGAGTTACTGAATCTCCTGCAACACCTTTAAAGAGCCCAATAGTATCGGTTGACGCAGATACAACTCTGCTTCTTGACAATAAATCACCGAATCGCATATCGAACGATTTGTTCTCATCAGGTCCGCCAACACTGCATAACACACAAGCCGAAACACAGTACAAATCAAATCGCAGAGGTAGTCGGAAACCTCCGATTGAATCAATTGAATCTACGGCTGCTGCAGCCTGTAGCAGCAGTAGTTTAATTGAAGGTGTGAGCCAGCTACCAGTATCAAACGATGAAGTAGCCGCGGAAAAACCAAGCGTTAAGCTTGTCATTTCAAAGAAAAAAGGTAGCATATTCAAAAGTCGTGCTATTGACGTAGACGCGAGTGGTGAGAGTAAAAAACCTAAACGACATTTATACAAACACAAGTGGGACGGCGACGAGGAAGATGTCAAAGAAAGGGCGACAGGGTCTGGAACAGGTTCAGAGAAGCCATCGGTGTCCGATGCGTACGAAGTATTTGAGGAATATGATGATGGAGCTGTAGCGAGTGGTAGTGGTCACATAAAGCGTGTTACCAAACAACGTTCACCTGATTTTGACGGGGATGTCGATTCGGATGAAGATGGCGGTGATCTTATAACCAGCGTCAAATGTGATACCAAAGTCAAAAAATTTTATACTGTCGTTCGGAACGTTAAGAAAGCACATCAAATACAGGAAATCGGTGAATTCCAGGAGATGGACGATGACGTTGAATATATTCTTGATGCCTTGCAACCACACAATCCAATGTCAACACGTTGCCTATCTGCAATTAATTTGGCCGCAAAGTGTATGGTACCTACTTTTAGAATGCATCTACGTGCACATGGTACGATTACAAAATTCTTTAAAGCTCTCAACGATGCGACCAGACATCAAAGTCTTGGACTGTGTACGGCAACCGTTATGTTTGTATTGAATCAGGACAATCTGAATATGGATCTTGATCGGGATTCTCTAGAACTTATGCTCAATCTGCTCGAGTCGGATGCTAGCCATCGTAATGCGCTTGACAATTGTGGGCTGACCCCAGAACAACTGGAACGCAACAAACTAAAAGTTCGTGAGCTCTGCAGTGATGTTAAGAATCTAGGTAAATCTCTACACCTTAATTTGGACAATATTACCATCGGAACACTGGCTATGGAGACTCTGCTGTCCTTAACGTCAAAGCGAGCAGGTGAATGGTTTAAAGAAGAATTGCGTACACTTGGTGGTCTCGAGCACATCATCAATACAGTTTGTGAATGTTGTTTTCAAATAACAGACTATGTGGTTGATTGGACGGACATTCTGCTCGAGAAACTGCGCAAGATCGAGCGTTGCCTGCGAGTACTGGAAAATGTATCGCAGAATAATGAAGAGAACCAAAAATACATATTAATGTACAAAGACGGACTGGCTTTGACTACCCTAGCGAAACTGTATAAGTTATGTGACAGTGAGATTACACTGTATCCGACAACCGATGCAACACCCAAAGAAAATCCTGGTGTTGTACTTCGTGAAACACTTGTGCCTGCAATCAAAGTACTTATCAATCTTACGTATCCATTTGATGGACGTGCATACGGTAGTGTAACCCTGGGTGCCCAGCCAGTTGTGTTTGACACTAGCCTGCATTTACTGTTGCAATCCTCTCACTATGTGCCTGAGCAATGCCTCTTTGAGATTAGTGTGTTGGTATGTATAGCATCACAATCATTTTTAATTCAAGACCAATTACTAATTATATTTGTTAGGTTCTCTTACTGCTTATTAACCTGACTTGTTATACGGTGTCAAACCGTGTGTTTGTGATGGAAGCAAATGCACCGTCAGACTTTGGAAATCAGTTCGTGAAGGTACCCGCAATCAAAGCACTCATAGAGTATTTTTATAAATGCGAAGAATTGGCAAGGTATTTACTGAGAGCACTGCTATAATCATATTGCAATGTGTGATAGATAATCAATTAATGTTTGTAGTGTCGCCGAAAAGAAAACTGATGCTCTTCTGGACACTCCTCAAAAGTCAGAACGAAAAAACGATGTTGACGAAACAGTGACTAAATGTAGGCATCCGATTGTTAAGTATTTTATTGTTATAATCCTCATATGATTTTCTTTTTTATAGTACTTCAAAGGGCCGGTCATCATATGGAGCACACAATGGTTGGAAGCTACGTATGTCTCTTGATTGGTCAGCTGATCCAGGACAATCCCGAAAACGAGCGAAGGGTTCGAGTTTTTATGCATGAAAATAACTTCCTTGGGATGATTGAAGTATTAGACAAATACTACAAGTTTATGAATCTTACTGCCAGCGTGAGTTTATTTAGCCGTTTTCTTGGAATTCGTTTAATTATTAAATCTTTTCTATGATTATATAGTCCGATGCTATAACTAATGCCCATATAAAGCAGACGAAGCAGATCATTGAGTACTTTCAGAAATGTGACTTACATTCCACGAACAATGATGATGCCGATGACAGTGCGTCCGAGTTACCGTCGACATCTTCCTCATTTCTCAGGTCGAGTGGCTCATCGTTCTTTACGTCCAATAGCTAGTCTACTAATTAGTCGAAAAGTATGTCGTATATTGTCGCGATCTTACTTGTAGTCGATATCATTTTATAAACGTTTTCAATTATTGATCTTTTATCCATTTTTATTTTAAAATTATTTTGATATACATATAATTAATTAATGTAATTTATTTTCTTATCATTTACACAAATACACTTACACACGAGACAAATATGCTTTTGAATAGCCAAACACGTAATATTAAGTAAATGTTAAATGACCTCAATGAATTTCGCAATAAATTTGTGAACTCAAATAAAAAATCAAAACATAATTTGTAAATAATTAATGTTTCAAGAAAATCTATTGTACATTTATATTACGGATATTATATTGTATAATTTACAAGAATGTTTATTTTGTTTTATTGTATATTATAGGTATAAGGTAGAATAAATCATTTTTCATAATAATGGATGCAAACGTAAGTTTTAAGTTTTATAATTTTGTCATATTGAATTAAATTTGTGTGTTTTTTACTTGTACCTAGCGTGCTGACGATAATTTTTCAGTTGGATAGCAGTTGACTGTTTGGGTGATAACATGAACTGTCGTCAACTGGGCGAATCTACAGGAGAACAACAAAACCTCGATTTTGAAAAAAAATCACACTCCCCGTTTTGTTATAGATTTGGGCCCAAAATCCACAAAAAATAGTCGGCGCTAATAAAACACTTTTATCTCTTCATCTGAAAGGTATTTTAAATTATTAAAAGGTTTTTGCCAACTTTAAGCAGTAGCCACCCAACCATTTTTACGAGGTTTCTCCGAATGAGCCGTTTCACCGAATGGCCGTTTAGCCGACTTTGTTAAGTACAATACACATTAAACTATTTAGTTCACATGTAATTTGTGTTGAAATAAAAAGAGGATTTATAGGATAAATTAAAGAAACAAACATACGACGAAACAGCGTAAATTCCCCCCACTCATCAAAAAACAAACTTTTACTTTTAAAAAAAAAACTTTGATTCCATCTCTCCTTTAAGGGTTTCATTTGCGTCGTTCTCGGCGTCGACTATCTTTTGTGGTTTTGGGGTCGACAAATAGCGCCTTTATATGTCGCCCCAAAACCACAAAAAATAGTCGACGCCGAGGTCTTTTTTTTGCTCTCTGCTACTTCAGCCATTAAATCATTTAAATCTGTATAAAATCTTAAAGCATGTAATAAATATGCACTGTATAATTATTGAATCAATTATTATAAAAAAATCAATTCATTCAAAATGAATGTATCTGTCTATATGGACATTTTGGCTTTGGCTAAATAAGTAAAAACGGTAAGAAAATATTTATGGACAAACGTCAAGTGTCAAATTTATAGAAAAATTGACTTTTCGCAATTTTGATTCCGATTGCCAATTGTATTTGGCTATTCTGTGTTAAATATAAAATTCTAAATTAAAAACATACTTACATAAAAATGAGTGCCAACGCAGTGTCCATTGAAGCTCTAGACAAAGATCAAATTAAAACGGTATGTTAATTTACAATAACTTTAATTTCACCAAGATATAACCTAAAAAAATGGATTTAGTTCTCTGATTTTCTGCTGTCTTACAACAAACTGTCCGAAATGTGTTTCTCGGACTGTGTAACAGATTTTACGTCGCGCAACATTAAGGCCACCGAGGTAAGTTCTTATCGGTATACAATTTTCATCAGTTTGCTCACCATTTTATTTTTCAAACAGGAACGTTGTGCGCTTAACTGCATGGAGAAGTACCTGAAGATGAACCAGCGAATTTCTCAGCGCTTCCAGGAATTCCAAATGGTAACCAACGAGAATGCCCTAGCCATGGCTCAGAAAGCGGGTCATGCGTAGAATTACACAGAGAGACAAACACATATATTAGTTGTTAAGGTGTGTGTTGTTTTATAATTTAGTATGTTTACGAAATCGGATTTAATTGCTGTCCTACAAATAGTTGCAGCGTACAAATAAATGTAAATTCTAGTTGTACATCAATTTTTTGAGCTCTGCATATATTAGGCACACAGATTTAAAGTACTAATAAACATTTATTTGCTGTCAAAATTAAAAAGCAATATTATTTTAACATGTTTCATTAATACAGATTGGAACTTGCCACGGATTAAATCCTAGTTTTCTAATTTGCTGGCAAGATCCGTCACAGAAATTTTGGTGATGTGTTAGTAAATAAAATAAAAATATTATGTTAAGGAGCCTGCCTGCTTTATTATGAATACATTCCATCGCCTGTGGTGGTGAACACGATCGCACGAATAAGACCATCTCGTACCGATTCATTTGGAGGGCCCACATTGAAAGAGAAGCACACATTTTCACAGGTTAACAATGGTACACAGGTGCACATCGGATACCAGCCAATTTTATTGAATGCAACACCAATTTTGTATACTTTATTGCGTTGTATGAACACCGGACGATCGAAAGAGATCTCCAATAATGAATCAAAACGAACTCGTGATGTGCAATGTGTATATGTTAGACGGGATCCCTGTGAGTCCAATAGATGAGCGTAAAGAAGTTCTGAGTAACGATCCGGTATATTTCCAGAGTTCATGCTCTGCTCACCAAGTACCTGCGTCGGTACTTGAATGCCTGTGATACAAATACTTCGATCAACCGTAAATGTGAGAGAACAATCCGAAACGCTGGTATTGAAATAGTCAATCTGCTGACGAATGGTACGTACGCAGTGAAACTTTCGTGTTTCCATCATGTTACTGCGTGGCGTAGGCTCTCTCATTGGTATACCTCGTTCCATTCGGAATTGGCGGAAATCACCTTGTGGTCGAAAATCTGGTGTACGAGCATCTTCAACATCTTCAAATCCACGGAAGCCCCACGGTGGTAATGGTTCAACAGGTGCGATCTGAAGAACTGGCGTGGCTGTCTCAAACAAACGTGGTTTTCTGCAACAACTAAATCCTTCTGGCATTGGGTATATATCATGTGTTGGACTCGATATATTCATGAGAATAGCGAAAGCCTCCGCCTGATTTAGAATATTTGAACGAGCTACGTTCTCGGCAAATTGCTTTGGATTCAGCGTGAGAAAACGAATTTTCTTAACCGCATCTCTGAAAGATGGGGGTTGATTTTCCTGAACCTGGACGACCACTGCACCTTCCGGTTGTTCATTATCTAAACGGTTTGATGGGCCTTCGCCGGCGGCAGCATTTTCTGCAGCCTCCTCCTCATCTTCTTTAGCTAAAATTTTATATTTTCCATTTATTTTTTTAAATAAATTTAAATTAAAAAATATTTTTTTACATATTGGTTTCCCATAGTCATGCTTATCTGCATAACGTGTAAGTGCCATGAAAAGGTCTAGCTCAGAGTCAATCTGTAGGTATTGTTGGTCAAGAATGGTCAGCAGGGTAGACAGCTCGATGTCTTCAAAGCTGGAATCAGACAGAATTTCCTCCGTTTTAGTACATATAATCTGAAAAAATATAAATATAGTCCTAAATTCAGTTATTGTTAACCTTATATTATACCTGAAGACACCGTTCGGCGAGACGCGGCTCTTCGAAGAGATTTGCAAACTCGTACGCTCGACAAACGTTCTTAGCCGACAAATCTGACCACAGAAATTTGGTACATTGTTCAACGACATAAGGTAACATATACTTCTTTGCCACATAGCAAATCTCGCACGCTTTGTCCACAGAATTGATGGTAATCACATCAGTGTAAATGTACCTATATGAAAAATATTTATTAATAATCTAAAGTAAATATTTTAGCTTATCACTTACTCTAAGAGTGCCTTAAATGCGTCTGGCTGCACGTCTAATATCTCAATCGGATCGTTTTTTTCGGGCAGGCCGCCATTAAACATTGCATCGAAAACTGGTGATGCCATTGCCAGAATAAGTTTATGGCCAGGCAAAATTGTCTGATTTGGTTCGGCACCTACCATAAAATGACAGTCTGCCCATTGGCCTGTCTTGAGCAGATGTGAACCGCGAGCTCCAATTACGTGACAGGATGTCTGCCAATCCATGTTGGGGTCCATTGTTTAGCTATGTGCTAACGCTTGTAAATACGGTTGTTTGTTTTCTTATATTTGTTTTGTGAATGCACTTTGTTATACCTGTGTACAATACTGTGAAAGTGCAGTATTTTGTTGAATGTTTTTTTTTTAATTGTTCTTTATTTACGATGATTTTCAATATTTAGAAATTAGACCAAAGTCCCAAAATAGAAAAAGACGCGAACAAGAAATTTCCAATTTGACATTTTTATTTTTACTGTATTATTATATATATGTATATATATCTATCTATATATATATATATTGTATATACTTACATGGGTGCACATCAAGTTGAGGAACGCACTCGGACAACGTACTGCGTGAAGTTATCAACTATTCAAAATATCATTACAATATTAGATGGCGCAACACAATACTAATTATTTTGCTATGAGATGGCATCACCTATTTAGCATTTTTATAAATATTTGGTCGCCGTGTGGTATTTGTTACAACACAAAGTGTCTAAACACGGAGCAAAGGACGACGCATTTTACACTGTTATACTATTTCAACAATTTGTCTTTAAAACGTTCGCATTTTATAAGTTCTGACCATATAATTCCTTTAAATAATATTATAAAACCATCAACCATAACAATACTTCCATCTTCTAATTTTTGGAATCGTGAGGCTAAAATGTAAAACGTTTATTAGGGTTATATTATACCGAGTATTATACTGTACATCGAAATCTTACAACGCTCTTTAAGACAGTATTTTTACATGATTATTTAATTAAAATAATTTTTAAAACTTTTTTTTGTTTTTTTTTTTTTAAATTGTGTTTGATCTTATGTATTATATTACAAACACGTTTTATATGTTAATATTTATATCAAATAGTAGCATTTTATCTTATTAATTTTCAAACATCATACTCATAGTAATCATAGTTGATAAAAAAAACTAAAGGATATACAATTCAACTAAATTCATACACAATATTTTCACTTAAACACATTGTACCATAAATATCGATAAATTGAGTACATTTAGTTAATATTTAGTAACATAAAGTATACTTTTATTAGTTTTTAGACAAGTGGTAAATCTTGACTCCTCGAACATTATAACGAAAATTGACAAGTGCGGTCTTATTTATTTCAGTACAGGGTGTTTATTATTTTGTTACAACTTATTGATAAATATTTTGATTTTTATAATATTTTCCAATAGAACAACGTTTCTCAATTTTGTTAATGGTATTCCAATTATATAAATATAAAGTCGACATTTCGTGTCAAGAGTTGACACTGGTCTAAAACAGTGCAGGAAATCTATGAATATAATAATATTTATATATAAGGTTGTCAAATATCTCCCTTCCGCCTTTTTGTCTTTTGAATTTCGCGGCTATGTACACAGCGCTAAAGAGCTCGTATCGGTCAATACTATATATCATTTGAAAGGTCTTGACATAACCTACAAAACTGAAGTTCGTTAAAGGCAAATCCGCTAGAGAAACGTTCCGTGAGATAAATGGTGTTTTGGGGGATGGTATTCTATCACTTCGAACCGCGGAGGAATGGTTTCGACGATTCAGAGCCGGTGAAAA
>JANSTU010008898.1:0-16182 GCA_027564075.1 Bolitophila hybrida
AAAGTTGGAAGGACGCTATAATCGCTGTATCGCCATGGAAGGAAACTATGTTGAATAATAAAAATGAATTTTGACAACAAAAATGTGTTTTTCATTGAAACGATACGAACTTTTCAGCCGACCTGTTATATAATGTATATATAAATAAATATATTATATTAAATATAACCAAAAAATAAAAAAAATCGAAACACTTGATATTAAATTTTCGATTTTTTAATTATTTTTAAAAATAGAAAAATCGAAATTACACTCAAATGTGACTTTGCTGTTTCGATTTTGTGGCATGAAGTTTTTGGCAATATGGTTGAAAAATGTGCGAGAAAAAAAAATCGAAAAAATCGATAAATCGATTTTCAAAAAAAAATGATTTTTTCGATTTATCGATAAATTGACCAGCTCTATTCTTTACGCTCCAAATTAATAATTAGAGTCGTTTTGGGATTTTAATGGTTACTTTAAATGAAATAAATAATAAACTAATGATTTATATGTTATCAAATAAACAAAAACAATTTAAAAAAAGATAAAAGTAATTGAAATTACCGATTGTGGTGGTGTGGAGTTTTTTAATTTTCAACGTAACGCGATAAAAATTATATTACATCCTAAATCTAATAACAAAGAATATATAATAAAGTAATTTTAAAAAATAGTCGCATCAGATATAAATGTTGATTTACCTGCGTTTATGTTTTTATATTTTAAAATATAATTATCTCATACTGTACACCCAACGTATAAAACTGCTGCCATCTATGTGTGATTTACAAAAACATATAAAATTGCTAGCTACGGAACTATCTGAGTTTGCCACTGACGAGAATTACCGTGCCTTGCAATTCCCATAAGCGGCTATTCCCATAAGCAGCAAAAAATACGACTGCCGCTTACAAGAATTACCGTGCCTTCATCGCTTCGAATTATGACAGCTGCGAACAACTGTTATCTACTCTTATGTTAACCTAGAATTTTCGCAACAAATAGACATTTGTTGCTCTCGATATTTGATTTTCTTTTCGTGTGTGGTATTTTATTGTGATACTTTTCTGTGAATCCACGTAGGTAACTATCTTTTCCATATTCGTGTGTATATTAGCTTTCGAAATGAGTAAGAATTTTGCATAAAGTAGGCATTATTGTTGTTTTTTGCAGTCATGTTGTAAAAATGTGGGTTCTGGGCATTGTGAGCCACTCGTTTCTTGAATAATGATGACTCTGATGAAGATGCCGATATCAGCACCGCAATTTTTTTCATGATATTAACTCATCTGTTCCTTTAACAAGCGAAAGACTGTCAACAATCGTAGGATCATCAACAAGATCTTAACAGCGTATTTCTTAATGTCCAATGAAATCTGCGGTTATAACATCGCCAGAAGATCTTAGTGAGTTCCGTGAGAAGGCAAAGAAAAAACGGGACCGAAAAGAAAAGAGACAATACCAGCATTTAAAAAGAGGAAAGTTCGTGGAAAATCGAAGGAAGAAGACGTTGAATTTTGCAAAATTCGCCAAGATACCATCCATTACAAAATCTGCGATAGTGCAGTCCACTTGGAATGACCGCAAGTTATTGGACTTGAAAATATTGCATTTCAAAACAATTTTTTGTCGTTTTTTTAAACTCTTTTCTTTATTAATTCATAATTATTTTGACATTCAGTGTGGCTAACATTACCCCGAGAATTTTTAAAACCTACGAAAAAATATTTTTTTTGCAATCGTTTAGGAATCACGTAACTTGAAAATATTCAATTGTGACCAAAGGAAAGCTAAGTCTTCGTACTACAACATGCAGCGTTAAAATTTGTAGTAAAACTTAATTAAATGGAAACGCTTTGGCAATAAAAAAGTGGCTTACAATTCCCCGACTTTCCCTACTGTTATTTTATTGGTCTTTTATAAGCAATTTTTTATTTGGCGTTCGTTTGTGCCAGTCATTCTTAAAAAAAAAAAAAATAGATTTGAAAGGAAAAATGTGTAAAGACATAAAATCCGAGTTGAATTCTGTCACCTGCAAAAACACCAACAACTTAGGAAATTATCGATTATTATCGACGAATCAAGTTGAGAGAGATAGCTGAGTCTACAAGGACATCTTCTGCACGAGTATGAAATATTAACACAAACGCATGACAACTTCAAAGGAGCTATTAGACCGATTTAGACTCAATACAAAGACCTTTTTGCGTCGGTTTGCTACAGTGGATTAAACATGGGTACATTATTACACAACAGTTATTAAAACGGAAAATAAAAAAAAAAAACTAAAAAATGTTCACATTGGGGCTAAGCACCCTATCATCCTTTTAAGGCAGCCATGTGACGACCGTATTTTTAGTTTATTTTAAGATTTTTTTTTACGAAACATAAAAATATATAATTTTGAACTGTTCTGACCAAAAATGTTATCACAATTTGTGCTATACCACTTTAAACGCACCCATGTCTGCCGACAGTCTCCATCATTCCGGCCGACTAGATTAACAGAAATTAGAAACCTAAACGGCATTTTAATCTGTGATTCTGTGGCTATCGAATAAACTGGAATCATTTAAAAATATTGAAAATAGTAATATATAATTGACATGTTTTTGAACATTAATTTTAAAATTTTATGTTTTTTTCGATTTATTTTGTTTCTAATCGCATAATCGTCCTAGTGAGAGTGCAATAGCACAAATTGTGCAAAAATTCCAACAAACTGGGTCGGTGGCAGATGTAAAAAGACCACCACGCCCTCGAACACGCCGTTCAGATGAAAATATTGCTGCAGTTCGTGAGAATGTGATAAGTTTTCTGGGCGAATTATCTCTCGAAACAGCGAAGTGAATTGGCCACCGAGATAACGCAATGTACAAAGCGCTACAGAGCTCGTATGAGGCAATACTATACATCATTTGAAAGGTCTTGACATAACCTACAAAACGACGCTGCATGATTAGTTTGGATACTGCGTTCAAAAGTTATAGTCGTGTAAACATGGAGTTCACTAACGCCGAAATTCGCGCTTTTTTGAAGTTTTCCTTCGTTAAAGGCAAATCCGCTAGAGAAACATTCCGTGAGATTAATGGTGTTTTGGGGGATGGTACTCTATCACTTCGAACCGCGGAGGAATGGTTTCGCCGATTCAGAGCCGGTGAAAACGACACCATGGATAAGCCAGACGGCGGATGACATGTGACGACGAATACCGATCAAATCATGGAAAAAATCGAGTTAGACCGGCATGTGACATCGTCCAGGAGATGGGAGTTATTCACCAAACCATTTTAAACCATCTGCAGAAGGCTGGATACAAAAAAGCTCTATGTTTGGTTGCCGCGTGATTTGACACAAAAACGCCTGCGATATGCTGCTGAAACGGAACGAACTCAACCCATTTTTGAAGCGGATGGCGACTGGCGACGAAAAATGGATCACATACGACAATATCAAGCGAAAACGGTCGTGTTCGAAGGCCGGTGATTCGTCCCAAACAGTTGTCAAGCCGGGATTGACGGCCAGGAAGGTTTTGCTGTATGTTTGGTGGGATTGGAAGGGATTCATCCACTTTGAGCTGCTCCCATATGGCCGGACGCTTAATTCTACCATCTACTGCGAACAACTGGACCGCTTGAAGCGTCCAGAATTGGCCAATAGAAAGGCTGTAGTGTTCCACCAAGACAACGCCAACGGTAGCTCGGATGGATGGGAGGTTTTATCGCATCCACCATATAGCCCGGACATAGCGCCAAGTGATTACCACCTGTTATTGTCCATGACGAACGCCCTTGGTGGTGTAAAGTTGGCCTCAAAAGAGGTTTATGAAAAGTGGCTGTCCGAGTTCTTCGAAAATAAGGAAGGGAAGTTATACAAGGGGGGTATTATGAAGTTGCCGTCTAGAAGGAAACAGATTATCGAACAAAACGGCGCATATTTGAACTACTTCCGATTACTATTTTTAAAAAGCATAGAATAAAGAGCAGAAAGGGAGATATTTGACAATTTTTTTTTACAGCTGAGGAAAACAAAACAAAGGATAATTTAATGCAGAGAAGATTGTGAGAAAGCATGTCGAAGGATTTACCAACAGAGTTAGATTTTATGGACGATAATTATTATTATTTACTATATTTTTTTATGATTTTTAGCATATAATTTAGAGAAAGTTTAAAGTTCTAGTAGTAGTAGTAGAAATTGTTGTGTTTTAGGGTTTATAACTTTTTACGACACTCAATGACCAAATTGTTTGTTTTTTTTGCTTTTATAGGTTCCCAGATTTGATATAAAAATGCAAAAAAAACTGGTTTATGCGTTGAGAAATGGTATTCGTAGTCCGGATCAGTCCAAGACAAATTAGGAGGGCGTGCCATTAGGCGCAGCCCCATAAATTGCATTCTCACTGATCATTTTGTAGTACTACGTTTTTGGGCCTAAAAACCCTATCACTCTTTTAAGGAGGCTTTAAGTTTGTACGATTTTTTTTTTATTTAAAGTAATATTAATAAAATAAAATTAAAAAAGTCCATCATTACATTTTTCCCCTATCTTCCCAAAAGAAGTTTGAAAATAGTCAAACGGGGGTGGTAAAAAAAGTTTTTAAAAAATCATTTAATTAATTTTACTTTTTATTATGACTTCAAATAAAAAAGTTTCTTACCAACTAAAAACCTCTTATAAGGCTGTTAGGGGTTTTAGCCCCAAAAAAATTTGAACATTTTATTTCTTTTCAAGCCGCGCCCCGTAAAGTGAAATTTATCGAATAGAACATATACATTATACATTTTTACTTTTACAATTTTAAACACAACTTTGTCTCTATTGCTGATATCTGATTTCATCAACCGGCTTCAGTTTCCAAAACATACAGTTACATCGGCACATCAAATGTTCATATCGGTGACAATCTGTGCGATAATTAAATTCAGAAATGTACGACTCGTCTTCATTAAAAAAAAAAAAAACAACCGCATTGACGACCACGAAATCGTCATAACGGTAAACGCATATTGCACGTACTCCTTCGATGACCGTGCGGTGCAGTGGCCCCCCGAAGAGTTGTAATACGCACGCGCATACTTAAATGCACATCGCATATTCGCACGCATCTGCATTTTTAATGTTGTTATTTTATTCTCTCTCGCTTGACGAGTCTCGAGCGCCTCAAAGACAGAGTTTCGAAAACAGCTTTATATAAAAACGGTGATAGTAAATTATCAACATTTTACAACAACGCCGGCACTCCATATTTGGCAATCGTTCGTCTTATGTGTATACTGTACCTTTATACATGTGGTGAGTCCGCTTTTGGGAGGGATTAAGAAGCGCGCCAGCTTATCGTTGCTTGTGGCGCACCACACACACACTCACACCGTATCTCAATTATACATTTATTTGTGCATCACTTGGATGAGTCCGACCGGATAAGCACAAATTAATGACATATTTTATTGAGATAAGAAGCGTAAAATTATTTCGGTGTTCGACTGTCAGCATGCGTGTGTTTGTGAGTCTCTGGTGTGTGAGTTTTGCGGTTGTTATTAAATCTCCTCGCACTGATAATGGAAATAATGTAAAAGGTATCATTAAACGGATTTAATTACCCAATTAACTTTTACGGAGATGTTAACGCATATCACAAGCACACTCTTTGTTGTTGGGCGACCGGCCTGGCGATGCGATGGCGCGGCGGCGGTGGCACAGAAGGCGTCTGATTACGCGCGCGCAAGCAAGCAATCACCTTTTTCGGGTCATCTCGCGCTCTTTAAGCATCTGTGCGTGCAGAAATATATGCGCGCGCGCGCTTCCACATTTCAATGATAATAAATAATAACAACATAAATGTATACAAATGGAAGTCATTTCATATTTTTTTTATTATATTATTATTTTGTATCTCTCTCCATATGCATACATATAACGTAATCCACCTTCGCAATTTAAGCAAAAAAAACTTTCATATTTTATTTACTCGAGCGGGCGTTCTTTTTTGCCATACGCAGCCGAAGTTCATTATAAATGTGCACTGCACTTTTATATCAGTGCAATGTGGTTTTATCCATTTCGACATATAATACACGCACACACGCATCCACATATTATATTTATATGTATAATTATATTATAGCCATACAATTTCGCCAGCATTTAAGAGCGCATGCGTGTGGCACACAGAAACAAGTTATTTGGCAATAAATTAACGGTGGCCGTCATATAATATACATACACGAAAAGCTCAGAGCAAATGTTATGCTTTTATATGCTCGGGCGTATAAATTACAACTTGATTGATAAATAATGCGTTGTTTATTTAAGATGACACATGAAAAACGATTTTTTTTTTCTTTTGGCATATATATAGTTTATACGTGCATACGCGTTCCAGGAGCGCGGCAGTTTGCTCTTGGATCTTTTATGGGCGATATAATGTGTATACCTTTGTAAAAAGAGGTTGTTTGATATTTTTTGTTGTTGTAGGCGAGCTTTATTTGGTCATTCGAGATGACATTTGCCAAACAAGACAAGATTGTGTTTCCGTATTTTGTTGTTGTTTTTTTATCAGTCTTGTCAGTGTATTTATATGCGCATTAACCTACAAATGTTTGGTTTAATTTATGATGTACATACATAAAAATAATGTTGTTTTTTTGGGGAATTTGGAGAATGTTGAGTCTTAAAAGTAGTTTGAGAAATTTAATTTGTTTATTTGTACTTTTGTTTTAATAACATTTATGTTGTCTTTTACATAAGAAACGAACATACGTTTTCTTTATAAGCAAACCAGATTATCTTATTTATTTTTTTATTATAATATTTTACGGAATAGCGTAACACTTCAAATAACAAACAATAACAATTAATAACTAACTTGCACCCTGGATTAAACAATAAGTAAATAAGTAAATTGATAAAAAAAAAACTTGACTATTATTCTTGGTTCTGATTTACCGAATTCCGTAATGGGATTTGCAAGAAACCCCTCATGAGAAAATGTATTGCAATAAATTTAATAGTATTTTAAGAAAGGGGGAAAGGGATAAGTGTGGTATTTTGATAGTACTAAATAAAATGATCGTTTGTGGGTGTGAAAAACTTTATTTTTAAAAAATAAAAAATGGAGAGCGTAGAAAAAAAATTAAATTCAAAGATGAAAGATTAGGACTTGTTGCATACAGCCGTATGAAAAAAAGGCTGTTAATGGCAACCTTTGATCCTGGAATAATATTCTTAAACCGTATTTTTTACTGTATTTTACATAATTTATAGTTCAAACGTTCAAAACTTCAAAGTACAAAGTTCCCCAATATTTGAAAAAAAAATTATATTTTGTAATGTTTTGTATTTTATATGCAAAAATATTTAGAAAAACTTCTTTAGGGAAATAGTTTTTTTACTCATTTTTGGATCCAAAATGATACTAAATTAAGTAAGTCTTACTAAAATCAAAAATTACAAAAATATATTATGTATGCATTGGTATACATTTTTCTGGGTTCGGTAGGAAATTCTGTTTATTAAATTCTAAAATAAAAAAAAAAAAATGAAAAATAAAAAAAAAACTTTGTTAGATATCTGAAATTGAGTTATTTCGCTAAAAAAGCTCTGTCTCTTTTGTTATTTTTATTTATTATTTTATGGTAATGTAAATTAAATATGTAAATTAAATAATTTAATTTAATTTAATTAAATAATTTAATTTACATATCGATTGATAAAACCTTCGCTAGCCACTTTAATTGCATTTTTCTTTCTTGTTTTTCCCTTAAAAGTTTAATTTAGCCCTAAAAACCTAATACTACAAAATATTTGATTATTTTGTCATTTTTGCATAAATAATATATAAAAACACATTTTTGATATCGAGACTTATGTTATCCAGAGCAAAAACACAATAAAAGAACATTTTTTTATATTTTCGTGATTAAATCATTTCGAAATACAGCAAATTATTACATTTCATTTCATTTATAAATAATAATATAATACAATCTCAAAAACCAAAGTAATTAATTTAACAAAAAAAACTGGAGGTCTTTTTTGAAAAGATATAATATAATAAATGTGAAGTATTATAATTTGTATGTATAGACTTAGCGATACACAAGGGATTAAGGAGTGCGGCAGAAAAGAACGCATAACTTTAAACCACTATAGCTAAGAAACTACTGGGATTATTTGAATCGTTTTTTCATCAAAGTGATCGTAGAGCCTGATCTGATTTTTGACTTATGAAGTTTTTGTTTTGAAATATATCTTAGTATCACAATGCCATCAAAATTAGAAACTTGTAAAATCGTGATCAAACTATTTATCAGTAATCCGCAGTGGAGTCAATAAATGCCCATTCATCTGGAGTGGACCAATCGTCCGCCTCGAGAATCATCAAATCGTATAAAAGTACTATTAATCTGGACAGAAAAGAAGTTTCCGGAAGAAAAAGTGGCTTCGTGACGCCAGATATAGCGAAGAAAGTGCTGGCACTCGTAGTGAAAAATCCAGGGTTTTCTAACCGCAATATTGCAGTTAAAGTGGGATACGATGAGACTTCAGTGCGCAGAATAAAAAATGCTGTAAAGTGCTAACAATTCCGGACAGAGACGCAAAGAAGTGCCTAGAAACTAGAAGCCGCGCCCGTAAATTGATGTCGGATTTTGAAAAGACATACAAATGTTACGTAATGGACGATGAAACGTATGTGCTGGCGGACCTTGTCCAACTTTCGGCGCAAGAGTTTTACTACTCAACTGAGAGAGAATGTTTTGAAGAAAGATTCAAGACGAAAAAACCACTAAGTTTCCCAATAAGTTTCAGGTTTGGCAGGCGTTTTGTAGTTGTGGTGATGTTATCCAATCGTTAATCACTTGTGGGTCGATCAACTCCGACGGCTTTTACCATTTATTCGGAAGGCCATGTTTTTCTGGCCTGATTTAGCCTCGTGTCATTACAGCAAATCGACAATTTGTTGATACAATGATAAAAACATCATCGCATTCCAGGGAGGACAACCCACCGAATTGTCCAGAGGTTCGGCCAATAGAGCGATATTGGGCTCTAGTGAAAAGTGAATTGAAGTCGACGAATACCAAAGCCAAGGACATCGATGATTTAAAAAAAAACGATGGATCGCAGCTACCAGAAATGTCACAAATCGTCAAGCTAATAGTTGCTTGCAAATTGTGTTTCAACTATACTTTTTCTCCGTACCCAAAACCCAATTTTATGATATTTTTCGTTTTATTTTAATGACGTTATTGCTGTAGATTTAGATGTATATATAAATTTAAAATTAAAATCACATAAAAAATATTTTAATGTGTTATTTCTGGCTTTTTATCGGGCATTATTGGGTGTAATGTAACAGTCGGCCTTATCATTAAAAAAAGCAAACAAACAAACTTTTTTTGTGGCTTGTGATTAATTTCTTTACTCCACATACGACTGGTTTAAGGGTTGACCAATTCATTCAACCGAACATGAGGATCAATAGCAATATTTATTTTCGACCCAATCACCAAACAATGGGTTTCAATTCTTGCACCACGAAATTTCAGCATAATCTTGAAGATGGACACAAGTCCAAGTGTGCGTGGTTCTGATTCATCGCTTTTGTACTGTTTTACACTGCGACCTCTACGAATAAAAAAACAAGAAAACAAAGTGTCAATACAATCGTTTAGCTTTTGCCGTTATATTTGCTTCACAATTACATTACGTAGCATTTTATTTATTTAAACTTTACAAAAAAAAAATCATTCCGGAACGTGTTTACAAAAAAAAACGATTTTCATACATATTCTTATTTTCAACATCATAAATCGTCAAAGTTAGGTAATTTGTGTGCCACTAGAGTGTAACGCCTAACACTAAGCTATACGTTGCAGCAATAGCAATCAATCTCTGCTTCTTTGAATTGATATGGAAGAAAAATATCATAAAAAAAACAAATATGAATTATTAGACAATCACCATATATAGTATAATGAAAGTGCATCCTCCGCATACACACAAACAGAAATGTTCTTCAATAAAACCCAAAGTACTTTCTGTTTGTTTTATATAATGCAATAAATGCATAAACACAGCGCTGCACAGATTGCAATAACACGCAACGTGCACTCAAAAAGATATGCATCTTCCGAACGAGAAAATGCACGCGCCCGTCTGATTCAAATGACCGCCGCGCCAGCCGCGATCCATTGCTCCTGTATAATATATCCATGTTATGCGAAACATCACCATTCAATGCATTCAAGATGCATTACGTATACATAAAATAGACATACAACTCATATATAATATATACGATCAATTGAAATAGAAAATGAAATGTCTTGTTGAAATGCGAACGCAAACGCATAAAAATTAAATAATACTTTTTCGGTTTGTCGGGTGCGAGTGCGTGTTTACTGTATATATACTAAAACCACGCGAGAAAGTTGTATGTCTATTTTAGGCAGGATATTCAGGAGACCCCGTAATGGGATGGATCGTATTGACATATCCGCAAAAGTACAGTATAAACAGAAAACACGACATAGTCGCCACCGCTGTGCAAATTTGTCACCAGCTTTAGCTTATATTGTATCAATTAAAATCATTGAAATAGTTTCGCCATTTGGAACATGCTGCACGCACGGTCGAGTGCATAACTGCATCTATACAATACAAATATATAATATTATCACAGATGGTGGCCGCGTGTTTCATGTACATATATAGTAGATCTATATATGTTTGTATATATAAAATACTTTCTTCGATGAAAATGCATGTATGTATGAATTTATACTAATGTCGTGCACTCACTTAAATGCGTTACCCACAGATGAACGAGTGCCTAATACAAATTTGCGAGAAACACTGGCAAATAAATCAACTATGTTTTTTTTATGTTGCTATGTATGTATGTTATAGTTGTTTGCTCTATTCGGATAACTGTGAGAAATTGTACTATTAAAAACATTAAATTATATTGCACATTTAAATATAATGCGTTTTGCACACAATGTGCATTCGAATTAGTTTAAAATGTTCCCACCAGCGTGCAGCCTGGGAAGCGCGGGAAATGGTGTTAATTGATGCACACTATTTTTTTAAAATTATATATATATATATGCGTTTAACTAGCATATAGATGTGATGCTGCACCATAGCAATTGATCACTTCCTAAATACTATAGGCTTTTTTGAAGCCCTTCCAGCGACAATGCCGCGCAGCTCGCACTATAAAGATAATTAAAAGGGAGTGCTATCCGCTTTCAAGTGAACACTCTGTAAACGAGCCCGGTTATGTCCATAGACATACACACAATAAATCTCAATGCACTTAAGTGTGCATCCGTGTGAAGTACGTAGACACGCGTGCGCGCACTGCAATTACGGCAATATAATCATAATTATATATGGTTGGTAAAAGACGTATATCTCCAAATGCGCGCAGACGTGCGTGTAACACCAACGTTTACACATTATTTGGACAAGGTTACCTGTAAATGTGCCGATTCATGCGTTCTGTTTATGGCTTGTACTTAGCTTGCGCTTAGTTTTACAATGGCAGGCGGGTCAAAACACTCTAAATCTAAACATAACGCCGTCTATAATATATATACGGTGTTGTGGCTGTGAGCCAAAAAGAAGATTATATACGGGTATTTTTTTCTTTTGAGATCTTAAGCATATACAAATCTTTGAATTGATGACTATTGTATAAAAATACGTATTCGCATAAGGTATTTATGCACTGTTGTTGTAATAGTATGGCGCCGCATCGTTGTGGGTTTTGAAAAGGGTATTTTGAATAAGTTATGTCTTAATTTGTCGTAATGAACTGACATGCCGGTCGCATCCTTATCATTGTCTTAATCAGAATCAGCTAGATTTGTTTTTTTTTATGATTTTTTTGGTTGAACAAAATTTAAACAAACCATTTATGATGAGGAAAACAAACATCAACAATGATTAATGTGTTAATGGGTGACAAGATCTGCCAGGCGATAGGTATGATAAATTACGAGCTCTTAGCAACGCGTTTATTGCCAAAATAACTTTAGGGCTTATTTTGTAACACAAGAATGATTAATCTTATGGAATTTTACACATTCTTAAAGGTTTGTTTCCAAGAAGCATTGATAGTGATTTAAAAACAAGCAGAAGCATAAATTGTTATCTATCTATTATCACAAAAAAATACAAAGACAATCATTAATTGTGAGAACACGGTGCTGTTTCGATTATTAGGCCATCAAATGAAAGGCGAATTAGTTTGGGATAAGCATCACAGAAATGTGTGTTATCCAAATTTGTATTAAAATATTAACAAGTCTAACCCAGGACCT
Organism: Bolitophila hybrida; assembly: GCA_027564075.1. Taxonomy (NCBI): domain Eukaryota; kingdom Metazoa; phylum Arthropoda; class Insecta; order Diptera; family Mycetophilidae; genus Bolitophila; species Bolitophila hybrida. The sequence continues at coordinate 12,318 of JANSTU010008898.1, forward strand.
TAAACAACTCTCAAAGGAATTGTTTATACAAATTACAGAAATATTTTATGGAGAAATGTCACTAGTGCCATTCTTTATAAAGAAAAAAATGCACTGAACTGCGATTATTTATAATTGTGTGTGTACAACATTAAACTACGAGGGTAGATTGAAAAGTTTCCGGAATGGGCAACAGATGGCGCGCGTATCGTGAAGTTTTTATGACAGTTGTCAAGGCCAACCTATTTTAGGTAAGCTGTAAAGCAGACAGGTTCGTCTTTTAGTTTTTGTTTACTAGGCAATATTGTGAAGTAAGTCAGGCACTTTTGCAAAAATCGATAAAAACGAATTTCGTGCAGTCATCAAACATTTCTGGATGGATGGGAAAACGGCGACGGAGATAGGAGATATTTTGCAGACAGTTTATGGAGCATCAACACCTTTATTTCTGGGTTAGCGAGTTCAAACGTGTCCGTACGAGCACCAAGGATGAACGACGCAGTGGACGTCCAAAAACGGCCACAAATGAAGAAATGGTCGACAAAGTCCATGATCTCGTGTTAGCTGATCGAGGAGTGAAGTTGCGCGAAATAGTAGAGACCACGAACATCTCATATGAACGTGTGCCAAATATCGTGCACGAACATTTGGGCGCGATGGGTGCCGCGATTGCTAACTCTGGGCAACAAGCAAAATCGTGTGACCACTTCGAACGAGTGTTTGGCCTTGTTAAAGCGTAATCTAACGGATATTTTTTTTGCCGATTCGTTACCGTGGACGAAACATGGATCCAACAAAACACAAACCAAAACCAAGCAGCAATCGAAACAGTGGACTTTTCCAGGCGAATCTGCTCCGAAGAAGGCAAAGACTGTCCCATCGACTGGAAAGATCATGACCACCGTTTTTTTGGATTCGCAAGGTGTGATACACATCGCAGACGGGAAGAACTATCACGGGATAATACTACAGCGATTTATTGGAAAAAATTAAAGCACCAATATACATTTTTACTATTAAACACTAACTGGGATCTCTTGAGTAGGTTCATTCGTCACCGTAATAAACAAATATTATCACATTTTTTCAAGGATAATTGACAAAGAATGAAAGAACATGCAGAAACATGTAACATTATCTGTATTATCTGTTTTGCTGATATAGCTTGCTCATATAGAAGAAAACAGCATGATGCAAAAGACGGGTACCAATTCTCCAAGAGCCTAATGATGCATTTGTTATATTCAGTATCCAATCGAGTTGGATAAACGCTGGATGGCGTTTCTGAGATAAAATCAGTATATATACCATTTTTTAGTACAATCATTTTTAGGACATTACCTGTCAAAATTAGATAGAATTCCGACGTTTAGTTTGATTTTGACAGTCATTTTAGTACAACGTGTTTGGAGTTTTTTGTAACCATGGAAAAAGAGCAATATCGTTCTGTTATCCGATTCTTGTTTTTTGAGTGAGGAGATCGAACAAATAATCGATTCTGTCTATGGGGACCTCTCTCCATCGCAAAAACGAGTTCGTGAAACCATTTCAGAGGAGTGTTTGAGGATGTTTAAGGGCAATTCGAAGGAGTTTCTTCGTAGTTAAGTAGTAGTAGTAGTTCGCCTCCTGCGACTATCTTGTGCCCAAACTTGAAGAAATGGCTCGCAAACCATAATGCGTAATGAAAATATTTAATTGTTATTAAATAAAAAATAAATTTAATATGCCCTCTAAGATTTGCCAGGGTGTATACAATAAATATGTAAGTTTCTTTAAAAACCTCATAAAACACAAAACCATATTTTAAACACAAATAAAACTTAAAACCCACATTACTCAAAATCCACAGAATTATGGGATCAGAGCGCTGCCCAACGTCCTTAAATGAAATTGTCTCAACAATTATCTTTATAAAATTGAAGTCAGGATCAAATGGCTCTTCCGAGCCTGTGAATTGTAGAAGAAGATACGGGGTGGGACACTTTATTTGTTATTACCCTAATATCTCAAGAATAAAAATGCTTTATCCTAAATACAGACAATATATCCTGCTTTGATGTTGATATCTAAGATCTTGAAATAGGACAATGGGTCCGAACTGAGATCTTCTGTGTGCACCCGTGCTTAGACAACTTTACTCCAAACCCTTAGAAGACAAATCACACTATACTTTATTACTACAATGCGTAATACACACAAAACTTAAGACTCGCAATACATAAATTCCATATTTTGCAAAAGCCCGTATTCGTTAAACACGTAATTCTTTAAAACAATCTTTTAAAAGCCCACACAATTCAATAATAAAATATTTACCCACAGAAAAATCTTATTCAAAAATTAAGATTAAAAACAGAAACTGAAAACAACTTACCTTAACATTCTCCAGATACGTTTCTAGCTCTGCATACGGATCATCCTCATCGTCATCTTCACCAATCACTAAAGCACCAACACGCACAGATTCATCATTTTTATCACAAATGTCATAATTCACGTGACCTTTTGCCGCTCTACTGTCCATACTTTGCTTATCAGTATCCTGCACTCGATCTGTTGCACTAAAACTGTCACCATGTGTTCTTACATTAGCTTCACTACTCATTTCAATGGATTCAACCGGTACCGCATCACCAGCAGCAACATCATCACCGCCACCACCACCAGTACTGCTACTGTTGCTGCTGTTGTTATTGTCCCCCTTGGAGCGCTTGCGTCGTCGAATCGATGATCGACCTATTAAAAATGCATAGAAACGTTTAACCATGGTGTCTGCTAGCGCGTGCCCACTCATTGCGATGACTTAAATAATACTGAATGAATACATTATTCGAATGCATTGTGTACTGAGAGCAGATAAACTCTCACACCAAAATACACAGTCATACAAACATGCATACATTGTATGCTATACACACATACACATACATATAGTTTCAATTAAATTTCAAACCTCTCCCTTAGCTCTTTTTTGGCAGGGTAAGTCTGCAACTGCATGCATGCATGAAAAACGTAGAGAAAACACATACATTTACATTGACTGTATATACACATATCACCAAAATCTGTACGGCACACACACACACACACACACATACTCAAAAGACACAAAAGAGGTAAGATGTTTTTCACGCACATATCAGATGTCCTCTGTATGCGGTCTCTGTCCGTGTGTGTGTGGGTCGGCTGTGCGCCGCTAGGGCCAATCACAATTTGGGCCCTCAGGCCTTCTGAATTCGGTTTCAGATGATCGATGCGTTGCGATGGTTATACGATAAGCAAAATATATATAAGAATGTGTGTTTTTGTTTGCAGCCTCTTATTCATTTCGAGTATTGTGCGGTTTTTTCTCTTCTTCTTCTTCATTGGTATGCGTGTACAATTTTGTAATAAATAGGATTTCGCGCGGGTCTTAAGAAAAAACAACATTAAGCGTGTGCTTGAATTTGTGTACTATTTCAAATTCAATATAATTATGATTGAATTGAGTAGTTATTCTTGGACTATATACGAGTGCGAGCTCTTGTTCTCAAGATGAATATCAGATACATTGCACAGGCGCCGCGCCGCCGCATTTGATCGAGAGTAATATTCGATAATTAATAACTCGTTCATTGTGAATATGATAAATTGACTCAGTATATTACGCGAGTACTCACTGAACATATATATATATAATATACATATATTGAAGAGATCGCGAACGATTGAATATTGCACGACGTGTATTTTCAAGTTAAGATTGATTGATTTGTAAGTTGGTTAAGCAGTCATTTTATTATAATAAAAACGGGGGCTCCACTGCCATTGCATAAGATCACAAAATACTAACAATCTTATGACATTTATATACCGGACTGTTGTAATGCTCTCACTTTAATAAATA
>JANSTU010008909.1:0-16181 GCA_027564075.1 Bolitophila hybrida
AGCTCCATCTAATATGAGAGAACTGAAGGCAAGTATTGAATCTGCATGGAACTCAATTACTCCAGAAGAGTGCAGACAATTTACTATGTCATTTCCTGGAAGACTTTCAACGAAGTCCATACGAAATGGTTCTCATTGTGGCTATTAAAATGTATGTTTACAATCTTTTGGAACATAATATTTACTCATGGATTTTAATGATGTCTGTAAAAATTTCAGGAACTACCAAAATTGGACTTTTTTTGGTTGATCTGTAGTAGTAGTATTATGAACTAATTTAAAATATGAAACAATATATATAACAATAATTAAAAGGTGACTTTGTATATTGATTTAATAAACATGCGTTTGTGTTTACATTCTATTGGAAGTAACTGTATGAGAAGTAATCGAATTTCAACATTTGCGACCATACAAAAAAAAAGATGTCTGAAATTGATTGTATGCATAAGATGGGACGTTGAGATTGATAGAAAGTTAGAAGTTGGAAAACACAGCACATCGGCACATCACACATGCAGATCCATTTTCATTGAAATGATGTCTTGCTCAACATGTAATGTTGAAGGCGAGTCTTGTTGTTACGTGTAGTAGTTAACCCCCTGCACGTACGTATATGAAAGAATAAGTCAATAATTCTTCAACGTGTAGTAAATAAGGACTGACATTTACGTACATGTTGGCACATATAAAAATATCGTTTTTCGGGAAACAAAAGTGGACCTGGACCATATCGTGTTTGACGGGGATATTTGTCTTATCAACACGCAAAATACATTAACAGCTTAAAACAAACATTTTAAGTCCATTTGCTTTCTATGTATTAGTGTTCGCGCTGTTCTTGGTTGATTTATTCCTTCACGTTTCAATAGCTTTTTTATATCATCATTTGTGAACTCCGTGTCATTGTCAGTTTTTTCAGTAAGTTTGATAAATAAATCGGCCTTTAGGGCAGTGATATTAGCATCATGTGAACAGTTATTATTGGCATAGACATTAAGATATTTATAGCTGAAGGGAAGCTATCAATAAAGATTTGTGTGTTCCTATGTTACAGAGTGCCTTTTAAAAGATATTGAACGAAACACTTATATTATGGAACAAAAATTGTGCCCAAAGTACATAGTTTTTGAAATGAGTGAAGAGGAACAGGCAGATTCTATGTGATGGTTTTTTGGGAAGTATTAATGCAATGGTTGTAAGTAATTATTTTATCATTAATATTAAACACATCTAAACCTTTATCATAATATTTCAGATAGAGGATAATAAAATGAAAATTGGGGCTGTGAACGCGGTACATGGTGGTTTATCTCACGATTCATTTATTTTAAGTGTAAAAATGAAAGAGTTTCGTATAAAAATACAAGACAAAAACGGTGGTTATTAGGTAATGATTTGATTTTTTGATGATTGATAAACCTATGTATTATTTAGGCGATATCCGTTAGAGCCGTGCGGCTGATGACTATATTCAGACAAGCTGCTGAAAGAACAGCAGAGTCATTGTACAATCAGAGACATTCTACGGGCAAAAATATTATCGAACGCGGCGTTTTAAAAATGCGTTTCCGAGTTTCCAGTTATACTCCTGATAAAGTGGCCAGAATGTATGCTGTGCACTTCACAATATTTGCTTAACACATATTAATTACATTTGATGTAAAAAAATATAGATTTTGAATCTTCTGTTGTTTTTTAAATTTAATAGCTATTCTTTTGTAAAATCAATTCTGCATACCTAATGCCTTCTTTTGACATTTGAAAAGTGCTGATTGCTGGCTTACGTGTTGCATACTCAGTTTTTGTGTGGCTTGAGCCTCTTGATATTTTTCATGATGTTTTCCGTTCTATTTGCTGGCAATGTATCAGTAATAATATCATATCACTGTTAAAACCAGAGAATGTATCCGAATTATTATAGAACACCGAACATACTTCGAGTTAAGCTTAAAATAACATTTCAACAGCATTTTTAGTGGTTGTTTTTGGCCCAAAGGTACGAACATTAGCACATCCCAATACTGATTCCCTCAGATTTAAAATATTTTGTTTGTTTTGCTTGTAATCTGTTCATACTTTAAAATAAAAAATGAGATGTAATGGAATTAATTTATTAAAAAAAAATACATAAAATATTGAATTTGGATAAGACTAATAGTTAGTAGGATTGCCATTACTATCTTTTACCAATTTGAAACGTTTCTGCATTGATTCACGTACAAGATAGAATTTATGTTTTGAGTCGTTATCATCATAAAAATGAAAACGATCCAAAATACCCAGCAAAGTGCTGGCTTAAAATTGTCCCTTAAAATGATTAGGTACATGTGTTAGTGCATATTTCCTTCTATACAAACCAAATTTCCAACACCAGAAGAAGAAATACAACCCCAAACCATAACAGAACCGCCAATATGTTTCACTATCGGCCTTAAATTTTGAATTTTCAATTCTTCATTTGGTTTCTCCATACATTAACCCTGCCATCACTTCCAAAAATGTAAAATTTGCTTTCGTCTTTGGTTTGGTGCAGTTTTGCAAAGTTTATCCTTTTTTCTTATTTATGTCATTAATTAAACTGCTTTTTCCTAGCTATTCGTCCATTGTATCCACATTCTCGAATAGCTCTTCGGACAGTTTCTACGTGGACTACTTTTCCATTAAACACCTCAACCTTAATTTTAATTATTGGTGCACTTATTCTCCGATTCTCTTTTCCTTTGCGCATAATCATGCCTTTAAGAAGTTTTTGGCGACCTTTTAGAGTTATTGAGTCAATCCTATCTTCGTTCTTATATCTCAAAACAATATCACCAAATTTGTTCATGTTAAGCAAGTAGCAATTTCTCGGTATGATTTACATTTTTCATAATTGTAAACTACTAATTGCCATTGCTCGAAGAATAAATTCTTATTTGTATAGCTCATTGTAAATTAAATAATGTGAAAAATGTGCTAATTTAATTTACGGACATTTAAAATTGATAACAAGCCTTTATATACTTTTTGGCCATATTATGTACAACTTGATTATTTTGTCCAAATATAAAAGTGGAGTGTTTCTTAAAGAGTTTTGATTGTTGTTCTACTATTTTTTTTATTTTTAAATTTTCACATTTCTTTAATATTCTTCCGGATACATATTACCTAAATTATCATCTCAGAAACGTAATTCAAAGAAATATGCAAATATTTTTAATATTTTTGCAGTGTCCGAATATTAAAATTTAACTAACCGAAAAAAACGGTTGACCGCTAAAAAACAAAACTTCTAAAAAATTACCGGTCAAAAGATTGCCTTTTTCAAAATTAACAATTTATGCTATAAAGTACGGCGCCTGGATCCACACCGTTAGACGTTTCCTGCATCTGATTACATACATCAGCGTGGCTGATTTCTCCACATTTTGTTGACCTCTACCTACCTAGGTCCGAAAACTATCTCTATTGGATGTTAACCCTTTTGTAAACATTCTTCTGATTTTTGTATCAACCGCTCGCTTTACCATCAAATTTCTTCCGTTTATATTGCACCTCTGGCAATTAGTTGATCCTCTTCTATTATTAATCGAACACGCAAACTGTACAATGTTCATTCCGTTTCGCTACAAACTCCATTTCTCGGGCTGTGTATAACCTTCGCGTCTATCCTTCAAGAATAAGCAGACCATATTTATCATTTCACCGATTTTAATATATGGATGCTGTAAAGAATAAAAATATTCACCACCATAGACCTTAGTCTGCAGATTACATAAAAAAGTGCATTTAAAAGAAACTTTTATTTTCAACCATGGTATAGTACATTACGTAAATACATAAATTCGTGCTTTACAGTCAGATCGGCAAACTCGGATTAATATCTAATCAGCGACGTAATTATAAACTACCACGGGACCATCCAACCTCCATTTTTGTATTCTCCTTTTAATGTTCTTATTATGGTTTTTTCTAAACATGCATTTTTCATTATTAACAAAACCTAAAATGAAATATAAATTAAATACATAATCTATAACATAATCAAACATATTTCACATACCATAAAAGTAAATATTTAAAAAAAGGTTTACCATAAAATTGTATTTGGGTGTGAATTCTAGAATCTTAGATCTTAACTTATCATTTTTATTTTGTAAATACAAATTTACAATCCACAAAAAAAAACAAATAAAAAATTAAATTATACAATTAAAATATATATAGCCTAAAAACTAGATTTATCGTCGAGCTCGAGCGTTTTCAGTTCGTGTCACTGCCGATACACCGTCCTCGAATTTCGTCTTAAACAGTACGTTAGCATTGTTGAACATGCCGTCCTTCAGCGACACAATGATAAACTAAAAAAAGGGAGCGGTTATTTTTAAATGTTTAGAATATTTTATATTAATTACCTGTGAGTTCTTAAAATGTGACTTCAACATCATACCAATGTTCTGTGTGTGTGACATATCCAAAGCAGCGTCTACCTCGTCCAGAATGTACAGAGGTGCTGGCTTGAACTTTAACATGGCCAGAATCAGTGACAGTGCAACCAGTGAACGCTGTCCACCGCTCAGCTCGTTCAGTGACTCCTTCCAGGTGCCATTGAATCCAACACGAACGGTAAGACCGAGCAAAAAATCATTTGCATTCGATGGCACCAGTGATGCCTGAGCACCAGGCAACAATGACCCAAATATATTGCCAAAGTTCTCGTCGATCGCTTTCCAAGCCTTTTTCACTTCGTTCTTCTTTTGTTCGTCCAGATCAACAATAATCTTCTGAATCTTCTTTTTGTCTTCCTGTACGATTTCCTTGCGCTTAACGACCTCTTTGAACTGTTCCTCTTCGCGTTCAAGCAACATCATAGCCTTCAGATTAATTTTACGTTCCATTTTTTCTTTTTTAGCTTTGACAATTGCCAGTTTCCGGCCAGCCTCAATGGGATCCTCTTTACTGTAGTCGTACCGTGTGTTCTTCATACCGAAATATTGTCGATCTTCCAAAATCCATGTATACTCTTTCTCGTAATCCGTTTTCTGGGTATTTTTCTCTTTGATTTCGGTCTTATGTTTTGTTATTTCATTTTCTTTCTTTTTTATCTCAAGTTGAAGATCCTGATTCTCTTTTGTCATCCGTTCTTTGCGATTGTGCATGGCTTTAAGCTCTTTGTTTTGTGCATTGATTTCGTCTTTTTGCTGTTTGATTTTAGCCTTAAGATCGGCCACAACCGATGCAATTTGTTTACTGCCCTCTGATAATGATATTAACTAAAACCAAAATTAACAAAAATTATTTACAGTAATTATTATATAGAATTAAAATGTTACATTTTCTTCTTTTTCAGCAATGCTTTCGCACATTAGCCTCACTTGTTCCTTGGTGCTAACAATACCAGTTTTAAGCTCTTCAATTTCAAGACATAGTGTATCGTGTTCCTTTGAAAAAACAAAACTATTTTAAAAAATACATAAAAATAGAATAATTTTTAATGCGAACCTGTTCACGCTTCTTCCAGTTCTTGGCACTCTCTTCGCTCTTCTTCTTTGTCTGTTTCATTGCTTCCATAGCACTCTTTAGTTCTCGCTCTCGGTATCCCTTGGCATCGGACAATTTATGTTCGATGTCTTTTACCTTTTGTGTAAACGTTTTATACGTCGCACTGGCATTTTGGATGTTCTCCTTAAGAGTAACTAGAGGATTAAAATAATATACACATTTAAAGAATTTATCGAGTTTTTACAAGCTTATTTCAAATACCTATCTTCTGCTTTAGCTCCTCAACTTCCTCCTGATGTTGATGGAAAGACGTCTGTGCCAGACGCTGTTTGGCCGAAGTGAGTTCGTGCTGCTTAAGTTCCAACTGTTCGACCAGCTGATTATACTTCTGGGCAACATGCTGAAGATTCGCAATCTGCTGATTGATTTCATCCAGTTTTTGTTCGATTGCTCGTACTTCGAGTGTCAACTGTTTAATCTCAGCAATCTCCAATAAAATCGATCCTCCCTTTGGCCTTGATCCACCCGAAAGCGTTCCCTCTGGATCCACAATGTCACCCTCCAACGTGACCGATCGACACATAATATTCGGATGATATGTAACCTTCTTGGCAATATTAATATCACGACAAATAAATGCACGTCCAAAAACATAACGCATTACAATCTCAACCTCATCTTCGTATGCGATACACGCTAGAGCAGATGAAACATTCTCACTACCAACTAAATTCTCAGCAGTTCGCACCACATTTGCATTCAGGCTACTCGCACTGATCTTGTTCATTGGAATCATAGTTGTTCGATTGGCAAGACGACCATGGTCTAGAATTAACTTGGACGTTTCTACGGTATCGGTGGCTACACTGTACAACGAACCACCAGCACACATGCTCAATGCCAAGCTATCGTTATTATTACGTACATCGAACAGGTTACATACCATTCCCTTGACACGATCACGATTGAAATTAGGTTGTGGGTCAGTGTACTGAAAATCAAATCGATGTGCATTTTTACGGTCCAGCTTCATCTTGAGATCACGTCGCTGAGCAGTCAATTGTATACGTTCTTCTTCAAGACGCTCGAGTGTACCTTCTTCATAATCGATTTTAGAGAGAGCCCCTTCGATACGTTTAATTTCAGATTCCAGCGTATCAGCGGCCTTCTTATCCTTTAGATAGGCATTATCGTTGGTCTGCAGCTCACCCTGTTTGTCTCGCAAAAGTGACGTTGTATGTTTTAGCTCCATCTCAGACTGTTTGACAATGGTATTTGATTCTGAAATCTGCTGTTTTGCGGCTAAAGTTGAAACAAAATTAATATATCTCATTAAAATATACAAAAATAAAATACTTACTTATCAGTTGGTCTTGCAGCGATGATGCTTCGCCATCTTCGTTCGTTGCCAAACCAGAACTGACCGCTTGCATTTTTCGCTGTGCATCTGCATAAGCTTTGGCATCCGTTTCTTCAGCCAACTTCAACGTCTCAAACAATTCAGCCACCTTAGCCATATTCTGTTCCTTTGTTTTCAGCAACGTCTCGTCATCACGAATATTCTTCTCCAATGCTTTCAACTTTCTTTTTTCCGTTTCAACAGCTGTATTTGCACCTTTCATTGCGCCTATTTCCTGTGCCTCTTCCTTGGACTTTTGCGTCAGTTCAGATTCGAGCTGCTCGAGAGCACCGCCTGCTTCCGTATCAATCTTTTGTCGAACAACTTGACACTGGTCATCAATCGCTTTTGCCTCCTTTTCGTTACTCTCGATTTTTTGTATGCTACATTGAATGTGCAAGGTTACGGTCACAATAATTTCGTCTCCATATTTTAATTCTTCTTCAAGCTTTAAATATTTGAAGGACACGTATATACGCAACAAGTATTCCATGTCACGAATGAGACCTTGAAATACCGCATATTCGGAGCGCTCCACACGCAACTTTTCTAGTCTTGGTGTAATTTCCTCATCAATAAGCTGTAAAACAATATTGTAATTAAAAAAAAATATTTTTTTTAAATCATAAACTTACCGTATCGATTTCACGTAGTTTTGTGTCTTTCCTCTCGATGACCTGGTTCGTTTTATCCCGCTTGTTCTCGTACATACTAGTTCCGGCTGCTTCTTCTATCATCGACAAAATCTATTGCATACGAAACTGTTAAATATCATCTAACCGAATAGATTGTCTTATTTTACCTCATGCGGTTTCATGTTTAAAACCTTTGTTATGCGTCCCTGCATAATCAGAAAATTCGGATTGTTTACGTTCAGCTGTACCGAACAAAACAAGTCGGCAACTTTTTTATTCAATACAAGTTTGCCATTTATTAAATACTTGTTCTTGCCACCGACGATAACCTGACGCGTTACAGAGATCTCACGGCATTTCTCATAGCCAATCGGACACTGATCCTGATCCGTGTTATCGAAGAAAATCGTGACCGTTCCTTTTGTGATGCCAGCCTGTCCGTTTTTGTACACAAGTTCTGTTAGTGCAGTGGCACGTACCTAAAAAAAATACGTCTAAATTCTAAAATTCCCATTTGTTAAGGCGCCAAAATCAAAATAGTTTGGGCATATTTGTGAGGTTATGTTAGGAACAACAAACTAATATTATTTTACTAACTTACGTGCACAAGATTCGAAATGCCCAGCACAAAGCAAATTGCATCGAGAATATTTGATTTACCAGTTCCATTTAGACCTGTAATGGCTGTGAATTCCGGATCAAATCCATTTATTTCGGTTCGCTTGCCATAGGATTTGAATCCTTCAAGCACCACATTTTTTATGAACATGGTGTTGTGCGACTGTGTGCCTGTGTACTTACACACGACACTTCATGTATACCGTAGCACCCAGTATTTATGGATAGATAATTAGTCTGTCCATAAACACAAAAACAAACAGTAAACTAGTATATATTGTAGATGCAACAAATACTAAAATCTAAAATGACGGTTTGTGTTTGAGTTGCGTCTTTTTTGATTTTGAAAGGTGACAGCAGAGCAAGATCCAGCCGGTGACGCTAGTTTCATTGGGACATGTTTAAGCAAGAGATGGCACCACATAACATAAATATAAAAAAATATAAGATGGAGCGGTACATTATTTTAATTTCACATTTGCAAATTAAACTTAATAATAAAAAATAATTGGATTCTAACGAGTAATGCTGCGGTTAAATGATCGATATGTATTTATCGTTAATAAATAATTATACATGTTATATTAGACAATATAATACGTTTAATGTTAAGCTAGTGTCAAAATAAAAGTCTTAATCTCGGTTATTATACACATTTTTTATTTCTCTACATTATATGCAAAACACATTAAAAAATAGTATAATATATTTATTGGTGACATGTATGTTGTTTCGCAAATTATCGTCCCACAACAACAATAACATACAAAACTGGATAAAAAACTGACCACTAAGTGTGTATTACATGTTATTGTTGTTGCGAGGAGATAATTGGCGAATTTATTAAAATGTATTGAAAATGTTTTATTTATTTTCTATAGAAACATTGGCAAACCTGTCTTTGAATACAAAGTGAGTAAATTTTTAATAATTATTAATAATTTCGGGTCTCTTACAATATGACGTTTGTTTTTTATATGTTTTTTTTATTTTCTCCTGTAACAACAATGAATGATATTTGCAACAAAATAAGTTTTTGTATTTTTATTATTTTGTGTATTTTGTTAATCCGAATTGACACCACTGCTTGAGACGGTTCTAGATTATTGTTACTCTATGTATAAAAAATATAAAGGTACACACGATTAACATCTTAATAAGTAACCTGAAAATGATTAAAACGTGCATTCTATAAATAAATATGTACTATAAATATTAGGTAACTACTTATTTGTAAATTTTATACACATCATGTCTGTTTTGGTTATATTACGATGATTTACAAATGATTTTTCAGATAATATTTGTAGAGCTCTTCATCAGTACCTATATACGTAACCTAAAATGTCTTTTGACAGCTTGATTTGGACACGAATACAGCCGAATTGCCGACAATATCATTTCAAGACTGTGTGTGTCAGTCGCAGCAGTAAACGATATATTGATCAGAAGATCGAAAGGTTTCATAAGCAATCGGAATCATTGAATCAGTTCTCCTTGAGCAGCGCCAATTTGTGACAGTGCGAAAGCACAACTGTTCTCAATGACGCTCTCAAACCCTATCCCTATCCACTAACGACGCCAGACAACATCTTTTCGAGACTATCCAATTGTCATATTTTCAGTCTTATCGATTTGTCTGATGCATTTTTTCACACGAAAACTCATGTTAATATCTGACAATCAACATGCATCGCGGCTTGTTCCGATATCATCGCCAAATGTACTACGTTAATCTTTTGCCACGATTAATTGTCCACGTTAAATTGTCCACGTTAAACTGTCCAACGTTAAATTGTCGGTAATTCCGTAGATGGACATGTTGTTTGTCGGACTTGCGGGCGGGCACGTCAATATTTGGGAATTATTCACTCCAACCAGGGCATTCGCCCAACTCCAGAGAAAACACATACAATCACTCAGATGCCAGACCCACACGACATGGCTACTCTACTCAATCAATTTATACGGCAAGTTCATTACAAAGATGCACGACTACGTCATCCACTAAACCAGTTACTATAATGAGGTATAACGCAAAATGGTCGTGGCCAAAAATCCTTCAAGAACTTCAAAAATAATCTACTACGACCACTATCTGATGAACTATAACCCGCAGCTTGATCTAAACGTCGCAGGCGGTGAGTCGAACACAGGCATCGGAACATGCCCTCTTGCTTCTTCGGCGTAACGAAATTTCACCGCATGCTCTACGGACGTAAATTTAACCTTCAAACCATTCCTGTTTACACTCCAGCAATAGGCGCTCAGATTACCAGCCTATGATTTATCTTCGAGTACGTCTAGACAAACCGCTTTGGCCACGCAGGTGGGCTTACACTACTCTCATCAATGCATAACAAACTACATAAGGCACAGTCACTCAACCGACGGCATTAGTACCACCGGAGTCAGTGCCGCATGAAAAGTCTTGCCCGAAATTTTGTGTGCTCTCCGACCATAGACAAGCAGATCGAAGAATACTGAACTCCAAAAATCGATCATTTGCAGTAAATGTCCATCTGGAGCGAGCTACCTCTAAACCTGGTATATATCTTGGCATTGTTAGACGAATACCCCTGACCTTCGCAGACCACAAAAACAAAAAAATTTATCAAAATATCTACCTCACAAAAAGATCATCGAAACTAACATTTGAAAACAAAACACTTCTGTTCAAATGCATTGTTCATCCGATTGCATATCTAAACATATTAATTTGATTATATATATGATTAGTCTGAGAACTCTGAAAATGTTCTGATTAATTGTTTACATTTCATTTATAGAGGAAACTTACAAACATTACATCGATTACAAGAAATATTTAGATAAATTTAGATCTGTTTCTTTATTCTTTTTTATCTTCGTAGTGATTTTATTGTATTGACATTATTGTCGTCGATGGCTGGTTCTACATATTTCTGAAAAAAAGGAATACCTAGTTCATTATTGGAAACCGTTATATCAGAATTAATGTATTGTTTGTTGCAATTAAATTAAAGAATAGGAATATTCTTGAATCTGGTTGGCATGTCTACGTCAAACTTTATTGTTTTTTGTGCACACAAACTGTAAATAACTGTACCTTCTCGTTTCAAAACTTAATATACCGTATAATATTCTTATTCACTTTTTTGGTGACGAAAATTCATATGTTTGACCTAGAAATATTTTCCATACAAATCGGTAGTGACAAAAATGCAATTCTCTACTCATAGACTCTACGGCATAAAGGTTACGACTCGATCAAAAACAAACAACACAACAATTCTAAAACAATTAATTTGTCAAAATAAATTTAAAAATATGATAATATTGTTATTATTAGTTATAACTACTGTTGGAGATTGGATATATTCTCTTTATGGCCACAATTTTTTTATAGAACGTTCTAAAAAATATTATCGTTTTATAAAAAAAGATTTGAGAACAAAAAATATATTGTTTGACACATAGTATTTCTGAACTAGTATCTTCAATTCATGTCTACAGTTCTTCTCCTCAGCAATACTGCTGTACCAACTTTCACCAGCAAAAATACAATATATTCTTTCACAATAATTTGTTTATAATATGACATAACACAAATATTTGTAACATTCACCTTAACATTTAGATACAGTGTTGATATTTTTTCATATTGTTACATTAACATTCATACAGATAGATATATACATATATATATTTATGTTTATTTAAATACAAAAATATTATAATCTTTTATTACAAAAAAAAAACAGGTTGAACTTTTATATTATTTTAACAATAATAATGTCTTTATATAGCGCAGTACACTTTTAAAACAAAAACTTGTTATATTTTTTTCTAAGAATGGGTGTTATCTGGCCGACCTTTTTGAATCGATTTTAGTGTTAATATGAGTGCTCTAGCATTTTAAAATACTATATTTTGTTAAGATAAAAATATTAATATAAGCTTAAATATTTTTGCAATTTAAAACCACACACATTACAAACTCATATTTAGCTTATAATAAAAATATTTGATCAAGAAAATATTATATTAAAATTAAAATGAACACAAATATGGAATCGAAAAGAGAATAATACCCAATATTTGTTTGCTTATTTTAAACACATTTGAGATATCATTTCAAATGCGCATTTGCATACTACGAAGGAAATCTATACAAATGTCATTATTTTTAGAAATAGTAGATAGTAAAAGTAAAAAAGATAAAACACCTGTATGGACCGTTTGTGGTTTGACTATATTTATCGCCAATCTAAACGCAAAAGCACACAACGTCAGGTAGCGAGATACCACTTATGTGACAGTTAACATATAAAAAAACGCTAACTAACATCGCTAGTACATGCAATTGGTTCTGTAAACCCTTTGAAAATCGAATAGATGTTGGTATAGAACATCAGTGTAAAACTTCACTCAAAATAAAAAATATTTAAAAATTATGTACACAATTATTGAAATATTTAAATGTAAAATCATTTAGATATACTGAAAGTAAATCAATGCCAACATACTATAAATTAATAATCACAGCACTTATCATATAAAATGCGGTGTTTACAGTGATCAGTACTATCAATTGGCAATTGGTCGGGAACACGAGAGAGGAAGAACCGAGTAGGATTAACCTAAAAGAAAAACACATTTACATCAATAAATACAAAAGAATTTAAATCGTACCAAAGTCGCTAGAAATGATTCCGTTAAGTGGTCAAGAATAGCATTACGATCCATTACAATGGTTATGTCAGGTCTTACCGATGCGGTAAACAATTGGTCGAGACTTTGTATAAATTCCACAGAAACACTGCGATAAGACGGTATCTGCAATCGCGTAAGAAGTGGATTTTGTTCGATCACCTTAAGCATTGCAGATTCGTTTACGTGATCGCAACCAAATAGATTAACTTCGACTAGCTGTCCGCTCGAAGTAAGTTTTATCAATTGTTTGTCTTTGAGTTCTTCTTTGATTACCAAGGAAGTTAGAGAAGTTATTGTCGGTATAAGCTTAATAGTTTTTTTGGTCATATTCACAGAAAATACTTGTAACCGACGCAACGTCGATGTCGCTTTCTTTGCTAGGGCATTAATAAGTTTAAAACCATTACAATGCAGTAAGATCAAGCGTTCAAGCTTTTTTAACTTGCCGATACCGCTCAGATCAGCCAATTCTGCTCGAGGAGGTCCTAGTGTTTTAGATTTCATTATAATAAGACATTCCAGATGTTCCAATTTTGCAATTGCGTCCACCAAGTTCTGTCCGTATCGTCTCATAAATACTTCATTGTTATCGATCAGAGCAAGGCATTTAAGCAATGGATTAGCTAGTAGCCAAGCGGTCACAGTTTTATTGTCAATGCCAGCGCAATTCTCCAGATGCAATTGCGTCAAGTGTGTGGGTGTTACATATAAGTATCTGTTCTTTTTAAACTCGACACTTAAAAAGTTAATTGTAATTAAATGGGTATACAGTTTGCGGAGTTGTTGAACATCAAGAACTTGAAATGCTACCTTCAGATGTTTTAGATTTTTGCAATACATTAGAATCAGAGAACCTAGCGGATCCGGTTTGAAGGATTGCAAAATATTTGGTATTAGAACAAGTTTATTAATTTGGTGACCATATGTGTATAAAAATTCTTGTTCATCATGAAGAAGTTTTCTGTTATGTACACATATTGTGTAGGATAAATTCATAACATCGACGATTTGTTTGAAGCGCATACAGGTTTTTTTAACATTTAAAATATGGTTGATGTTCGTTATATTATTGAATATATGCAGTAGGCAATCGTCATTCAATTCGTCCAGACGCATTTTTATATTTTAAATTTTCATACGTTCCATACAAAGAAAATCAATAAAATCACAGGACACGAAGAGTACTCGGTAGTTTGCGAAATGTTTATATCCGTGAACTTTTATTTCCCGACTTCTTTATTTTGATCTTCTCTCGTTTACAAAATACTAAAATCTACATCTACCGTTTACAGCTACACAGTCACAATTATAAATACACCCGACCCGACAGGTTGTTGAATGTTGAAAAAGCGTTATTTTGGATATGTGTTGCGTTAAGTTAAGCGTTTAGTTTACTGTTTACCTTTATTCGATTATTGATTAGTTATTGCTTCATACGACCTGCGACGCACTGACGCAATAGTCAGATGCCGGTAATTATAAAATATATTGTGCATATTCTTTTTGGGACATATTTACTCAAGAGATGGCGGCACTTTTGACATTTTATAGGTTGGATCGATTTTTTATAATATAAGATATAATATAAGATAAGAACAAAAATATCGGATAATAATTCTATATAATACGAATTTATTTTGAGTGATTTCCCCGTACTGAATTTTGCATATTATAATAAAATAAATATTCAATTATAAAATTACAAATTTAAATGGTTTTCTATTTATTTTTACAAATGAACGACATTATCTTAACTAACAAAATTATTTATTTATAAACTTATCCCAAATATAACGTCGTCGGTGATCTGCAGGGCTATTCAGCAAAAACTGAGTAAATTACAATTTTCACGTTCGAGAACATAGGCAGTTGTCATTCACCTACTTTTTTTCGTGTATTCACAACTTCTCAACAAGAATACTTGCGACAAGTACATCGTTTCTCACGTTGTTTTTAGCAATTGATATTGTATCGTTGGATCCAGAATCTTACAGGCTGGAAAAATCGATATGACGTTAAGCGTATGTTATAACATACACTTCATATGAAATACAATAAATAAAATGTACCTCCAGATCAGCCTCTTCTGTTTGTCTTTAAGTTTATCTACGTCCGCTTAGTAAACTAACTGTATTATACGGGAACAGGTCATGAATGAGATGAGGTGCTGCAATAACTTGGGCTGAGGGAGACACGGCTTTGGTGACCTTGCCGAGTCCGATGGATGCGTTATCTTGTTCTTTTAATATTTCCACTCCATTTTAACAAGCTTTTAACTGGATCGAAAACCGCTGTCTAGAGTAGCTTGAATAGAGATCGAGAATTTGAGAATTAATATAGTTATTATAGAGATTAAATTGAGAAAAATAATAATTAGAATCTAGCTCGAATTCAGCTCTAAAATAATTAAAATATTATCTGCCAAAAATAACTCGAAAAAGCAGTTTATTAAATAAATTCTATCTCCTAATAACAGATCTATATTAAATACAATCTATCTTACAAATTTACTCGAAATCATATAAATAAAATATATACAAAAAAACAATATTATCATTTTACTCTTATCCTAGCCGATATGTTTTTAAAAACGCACTTTTTAAGTTACCACTAAAACGAAATGAAACAAATATAAAAAAGTATTTATAGTATTTATATAATATATATAGTGTACAACGTACTCCACACAAAATAATAATCGTGAAGAGCGACGGGGCGGCAAAATGCGTTTCAGCGGAGTACAGAGTAGCCGTTTTTATATATAAACTTTGGCACTGCACTATATATACATTATATATTATTACTGTTAGTTATTCCGAGCCAGCAATTGTCGTTCTGTGTATGAGGATTTTACGAAGATCTGGTTTGTGCAGATCAGCTCAAATATTGCATTAGAGTGTGTATTGGCATATGGCATTATAATATACATATAGAGTAAACATACAGTAAAAGAGTCGAAAAAAACCTACATTTTCATGAAATCATTATAGCACTAGCTTGATAATTTTTTGAAATTACTAAATTTGAAATATAAAATAAAACTAGGTACAATAAATAGAGTTTAATATGAAAATAGCCATTTAACATTTTTCTGAAAGAAACTGAAAGATTCTTGAGAGTATCTACAAATATAAGAATCTGAAACTATTTATATGATTACATTTTTTTTTTTATTTGCTCCCTCCCTTAATTTCCTATACCTATATATCCAAATGATGTTTGATATAATTTTCTTTAAAATGTTATCGTCAAGTATAAAGTAGAACATTGTTTTGTTATCAGTTACATTAAAAGAATTGTATTGAAAAATCGGTTTGGACAGGATACTCTTAAAATTGAACTATATAATA
>JANSTU010008920.1:0-16180 GCA_027564075.1 Bolitophila hybrida
CTATTCATTATGAAATGGCAAACCAAACTGAGCATAAATCAAGTGAAAGCTGTCAAAAAGACCATCTACGAAAAACGAAGTGCCGTCTTGAAAACCTAACCTCTAAAAAAAAACACCCTGTATAATTAAATCTTAAAGGTTTTTTGAATTGTGCCCTAAGATAAGAAAGAAAAGAAAACAAGCCATTTAATTATACGACTTTAGGAACGCAACTCTTTTTCAAACCATTATTGTAGGTTTTTCTTTTTATTTTTTAAACTATATAATTTGACGAGTCTGCATAATCTACTCGATAGGATTCAGCTCTACACAAAATAACGCAATCGGAAAATGCGCGAATGGAAATATCACGACAATTTGTAATCACATATGGAATATGGGCAATGGGAAAATGTGCGATTTGAACATAGTTTACGGGGTTTAAAACTAAACACAACTGGTGGATGTTTGTATTATTGCACAAATTCGCTTCGCGCATTTTTGTTATGCTCATAATCCATATATGGACGAAAGAAACACGTTGCGCTGTAGCCACACGTTTCGTTTGCTATTTCAACGGCACCTAAACCACCATCATAAAATAAATCTACAACATTCTAACATGAATACAGTAAGTCCATAAGTTCCGATTCCGGTCTGGGTTAAGGGAGAAAGGGTAAGGCAGATTAAAAAAAATGATATTTTTTTTATAAAAAAGAAGAAAAAAGACGTGTCTATGCCGCAGTTTTAAAAATATTTTTCCACAAAATTCTCATATGAAATTAAGAAATAATTAGGGCACTTTGTATAACTCGTATAGAGGAAATCTACAAGCTAATGTAAACGAGAAATTTCTTTTTTGTTTTTTAAAAAATGTAAAAAAAACTGTTTTTGAGCGATGGATTAAATATATTCTTTGGAATGAAATATTATGGCATCTATAAATTAAGGGTGATCTGTAATAAAACTCTTTAACCATCATCAATTAGGGGAGGAGGAGGTCAAAGTTTGGCCTACACTTTTGGGTCGAACAGGTACAGGTGATCTGTAATGAAACTGTTTAACTATTGATCTATTAGAGGGGAGGAGGTCAAAGTTTGACCTATTTTTTTTGGGTGGTACAGGAGGATAGGGGTTTTGGTAAATCAATCGATAGGTAATGTAAATACCTATAACATAAAAGAAGAATAGAATCCGAACATCCTTTTACCCTCTTCTGCCAAAATTTGAAAAACAATCATTAAAATTGATCTTTATTAACAGCATTGTTAGATTTCACCTACTTCTAATATGGAATTATATTTATTTTGAAGTCGAAAATACATATTTTTTGGAACGCAGGCCATAAACAATAAACCTTATGGAAGATAGGGGCAAAAAGTTGATCTTTTGGTAATTTTTTAAAGGTAAATTGTGGGGCAAACAGTCATACTATTCTTTTTGGTTTGTAGAAATTAAACTTTAGGCGTGGTTACAATAAATGAGAAAATAAAAAAATGCAATTATTCTTATGAATCTATCATTATTTGTATATATTGTGCTGTTCCTTAATAAACTAAACTTTTACACAATTAATCTTCAATTAACATGTTCTTTGTATTGAAATTAAAAAATGGCCCGATTTCAACTTAAAACTAGTTTAAAAAGTGAAAACAACTTTTACACGTAAATCTCTGAAGTAAACAAAATCAAAATCGAGCTTGCGAGATTATAGCTTTTAAATTTTTGATAGAGTTTTATGTATAATTGAATTTTCCCCCCTTTTTTCGGCCAAACGGGATACATTCAAGTGTGTGCCACCTGTTATAATAAATTTATCAAAACTGTTTCGAAAGGGATGATATGCTTTTTTGTAAACCTTCACCTTCTAAATGTCTTTTCTATCGATCCAAAAAATATAAATAAAATAAATTATTCATACAAAATTAATGAAAAAAATAAACTAATACCGAATTTTATGCTCTTGAATATGTCTGTGATGGGAGTAATTTATATTTTTTTATATGTACAAGAAGACTATAAGAAAATTAAACGCAATGTCTTGTTTTAACTCCTAATTTGATTGTACATAAACTGACATTTATGATAGTTTAAACTCGGTTCCAATGTTGAACCGCGATGGTGGAATCGAGCTTTACATCTGAATTTCACATTTCTTTCTATCTTCATTAAAAAAAGTATATTAAAATCACCCGTCATATTTTAAATCATCATCATAATCATAATTTAATTCCAAATAAAAAAATATATACAAATTTTAACCTATATTTCTTAAAAAAATAGCTCTATTTAAAAAGTGTTCCAATCAAACAATACAGGTATAACATATATAATGTATACTATAAAAAAGCCTCCAGGTATACACCGAGAGGCGCACACAATACACAAAGAACCTCGATCCGCGACTCACCTTAGCTCGCGAACCGTATCTTTCTCTTTTCTTATATCAGGCAACGGTCGCATACAAATCCACAAGAAGTTCGTAGCTCCATCTCTGTTGTGCACGCCACCGCGCCGCTCAATTCAACTTGTTTGCCCAATTTACCTTTGAGTTTATACACAATAATTATAGATGTATATATAGAAGCATGCATACACTCTACACCGCAAGTAGCAAGGTAAAAATACACCACACATTCACACAGGTATATATATATATACATACACATATATGCTAGTGTGAAGTATCGCGAAGTGTATGTGTGTGTTGACACAGAATACACACACGTAAGCGTGAGGTACGAAATTCAGTGTAGACAGTACGTGTATTATGTGCAGCCGACTCAGAGGTCTCTCGGAATGGAATGCAGGCCAACTAACTAAAAAAGTTGTGTTTTTCAATTTCATTTCAAGTAAGACCTTTCCGCAAGCGAGTCTACGCGTGCGCCTTCGTCGAGACGCGAGTGTGTGTATCTTTGACTAAAATATAGTTAAAAGAGCCTTTAGTTTCGTGATTTTGTGCGATCATTTCGATGTTGACTCCGGACTCCGGATTTTTTGTTCCAATAGATTATAGTTATTTTTAAAAAGTGTCCCCTCCAGACCAGTGGATTACGCGACTGTCCCCAAAACTGCTGCTGCTGATTCGTCTGTTGTTTTTATTTCCGTATGTGTGTTTTTTTAATAATTCCAGAATAAAATGTTGTGCGCTAATTACAAAGTATTTTCGCGAGCTTGTATGTGTGTTTGTGATGTGTCAGCTTTGTCAGCGTCTTAAGAAAGTACATGCAATCGTGAGTCCGAATTGCGCATGCGTGCCCGCATTATGGATTAATTTTCGTGTCTGCACTTTAATCATTATGCGCATGCATATTATTTAAGTTCACGTAATTATGATTCTGGAATGTTCAATCATTTTCTTTTGCAATGTGTTTATTATTAGTTTTCCCCTTTTTGCACAAAAGTAATAGTACATAAATACAGACTATATTTTATATATAGGTTCTCCAGAATGCGCTCTCAGTTCTGGTTTTTGCACTGCGCGAGTTCGTCGGTCGACCCAAGATCTGATCCAACTATACGCAAGAAATGTATTCACACACACACACACACATGCAAACAGTTCATTTTCCTAAGCGATCGTTCTGTGTGTGTATGTGTATGTGTGTGTCTTCTCGCTTTTTCCGTTTCGGAATAAAGAGTCCACTATCCAAGAACTAATGCGCACGCTCTAAGAGTTTGAATGGCGTGTCGCTTTTGCTGGTGCCCATAAAACAAAACGAGTTTTTTTTCGGTAAATTACTTGGATATTTATTTGTTGTTGTTGGATCGGTCATCTTTAGAAAACATGATTTTCTTGTTGATCATACGGAGAATATAATTTCGTTGGATTTCTTAGAGAGAGCCTCAGTGACACGAAGAAATTGGAATATGATTCATTTGACTTGTGAGCATTTAAATCGTTTGATATATTTGTAAAGGTGTGTGCGCAATGCGTATCTTTTTTATGTATATATACCATATAAGTTATGAAATTGTACGGAATGTATACCGAATAAAAATAATTAAATTTAACGTACGTGTCAGTCTATTTTACTCATATTGTTTCTAAGTTTATTAGACGGTGACGCGATGGAGTGGCGATTATTATATTATGTGCGCGTGTGTTCTTTGAAGCGAATACTTATTTATACGTTAATTACATTGCCGAGCTTCTTTTAGCGTGACACAAATCAAAAGATGTAGATTTCATTAAGAATATAAAATATAACTTTATGTGCGCTTTTTTAAAATCTGAAATAATGCTAATTGTGGAGCGATGGCTTTCACTCTAAAATGATTCTTTAAAATTCAGAGACACACGCAAATATGCAGTTAATGCGGTTCAAATGAACAGCAATATAAAGTGTTATTGCCAGTTGACAGTCGAAAGTGAAAAACTAAATGTTTGATTAGTACTTGATGACATTGCGATATTGAATTTATAAAATGTACAGTTTTTATTCTAATTCGCATCGAGGAAATATAATATCATAACCATGGAATCAGAACAGCTCTAAATTGCATATTGTATTGCAGATGTGCAGCAAAAACGCTTAATGTTCATTATTGTACAAATTAAAACAATTCGACTTTTGTCGGATGATAAGTAGATTTTAGACTAGAATATTGGAAAGCTAAGAAGCTTAATATATTAAGTCTGTAATTGTTTGGTAATATATTTTGTTAGTGGTAGCATTGGAACAGTGAAATAGGTTACTGTATCTCAACCCAGGGGCCGTGAGTTAGAATCCCGGTACAGTCATGTGAAAATGTATCATAACAACATTTTTTTGTAATAAATACATTTAATTTTTTTTGGTTTTTTAATAATCCGATCATGCATTATTATCTAGATTGTTTTTATCTTTTAAAGGGTGCAAAAAGGGGTTAAATGAAAAATGTTTATTTAATGTTTAATTTCATAATCATAATAATGTTATTAAATTTCGCAATGGGTCCGTACTCAGACCTGCGTGCATCCGTTGTTTAATTAAGTTTTTTTGGAACTTTCGGAATCCAAATGTTTGAATAGGCCCACTGGTTTGTTGTCGTTCCCTGAACATCTTTCAATTGTTTGATTTTATTCTCGACAAATGAAACCTTCACGAAACTTAAATTTATAAAATTCTAAAATATATCTTGTAAAAATCTATTCATCGATATATATCAAAAACAGACAACAGGTTTAAGTTCCAGAATATAAAAATGTCCAGCTCAAAAAAACATTAAAGATGGGATCATTTTATAATGATCGAATTTTTGATAAAATGTTATTTCGTCCAAATTGGTCTTTCGGATAAATGCCTTTTCAGCTGGGTTGCCTTTTCGTCAAAAAAGTTTTTAGGCAATGTGCTAATCGGTAAACGACGATTTTTGAATATTTTTGACTTTCATAAAAAATATTTAATCGCCATTTCTTTCTTACCTTGCTTCGCTACCGTTATAGATAAACATCTTGGCTTTGCGCATCTACCTTAACTTCTATAAACCACGAGCCAGTTATAGACGACCGCAAGCACCGAAGCCTCGTACGACTCTTCCCGCAGATGCTATCAAAAAAGTTCTTGATTATCTCGCTGAGTATGAGAATGAAAGTATGGCGAATTTTTCTGAGGACTTGAACTTCAACTTAGAGACAGGTCGAAAAACAATTACTCTCGAATTCTACTAGATTTATGTTCTATAATGTGCTCGGATTTTTCCAACTCTATTTTAACAAGAATTTAACTATAGATAATATAACATACAAAAACCGATGGCTCGGATAGAATTTGAGAAACTTTTTTAACTGTTTTAATTTCATGTTTTTTTTTATGAAAAGAACTAAACATCTGAACATCTTTTAGAAATTTTTGTTTTGAAATATATTGTATAGTGAACTATTTTTTTTTCTTTTTTGCGCACTATGACCATTTTTCTCCAATGACGTCTAGGGCCAATAAAAGTGCCTTGGATCCTTCGTTGAACAGTCTAACTGCAATGTAGGTTGCTATGTTGACAACAATTGCTCCAGTAGACACGATCTTAGAGCTGATTTAGTTAGTTTTGTTCGAGTTATACTTTAAAAAAATGCACATTTTTTATATAAATTCAAAGTTACAAGTTACCCCTTAAAACAGTACAGTTTTTTGATGGCATTATGTTGGACTTATTATTAAAATGGTTTTAGAATTACAGGGCTCTAGAAAATAATTCGAAAACAGCTCGAATTTAATAATTATATTTTACTATATCGGTTCGATATTTTTTGGAATCATAAACATCCGTTTCGCTCGGAAATCGATCAGATTTCTGAAAAATCTATATTCCGTTTTTTCTGCTGTTCGGGAATATGCCAAATTATCAAGGAGTTTTTCGACAAAGTAACGTTTAATCAACAAAAAATCAAATTATTGTTATCTACTCCAAAGAAATGATTAGCCAACAAAATCCCAACTTCACAAAATGTGTATTGTAAACCGGAGAACCAAAAACCCACAAATTCACAAATGCGTCAAATTCGCATTAAATTCAATTAAAAATTTAGAATACTTATCGCCTTCAACGATACCAATGGCAGTGGTAAAACAATTACGGCAAGGTAGAATAAGTTCGGACTTCTTTCTATTTCTGATCTGAAATCGGTGCTAAAAAGTTGTTTTTGGACAACTGACATGTACCACTCCTTTGAATCACATTAAGGTCGCAATCAAAAATGTATAGATGCTGAAGGGCTGTTCTTTGAATAACTAATAAATAATTTACAAAATGTTTGAATGATTTGGGTTTTATATAGAAAGTCTGGGTGGAATAGATGGAGTTTTAATATCACATCTTATATAATATTTTTGTTATGGGTATTTAAGTTTTATATTATATTATTCAGTAGACTGATTGAATAATATTTAAAATATAAAGATAAAAATAAAAATGCACAAAATATTAAAGATATTTTAATATTTCCATAGAAAGGTGATAATAATTTTATTTCATTTGATAATTTACATTACTTTTGTGTACAATTACATAAACTATAATTAAAAATATCGAATAATTCGATATTTAAAAAAATATATGTATTTAAGTATTTAAAAAATACTAATATTTAGTCGACAGACAATAATAACACAATATATAAAAATTGCAGAAAATAAACTGTAAACCCAAGTACGGATATTGATTACAACGTAAGACTTAATAATATAATTATAGAATAGCATTACTTAAGTATAATATTGTCTGTATATTAAATTACACAAGTAAACAATGAATATACAATGAGCTCACTGTTCCAAATACCGCAGCAGTCATTATTATGCATTTCGTCGTGTGTATGTAACACATTGTTCTTTTTTTTTATTTAAAAACCGTATATTTACCTGAACGGTGTTGTTTAATTGATACAAACACATGTATTTGGCTCAAGATATAAATTGTGGGTTCGGGGATTTTAATATATTATCTCTTCAGAATGTGGATGGTATCATTTGTTTGTGCAAGCTTCGTGTCAACGATTAACTGAAACGAGTGTATTTTTTTCTGTTTGCATTATGGCGTACGCGCATTAACACAATGTAAACACACATCCCCACGGTCTACATGTATTTGTGTTTATATTAGATATTACATATATACATACTATACATTTTAAAAATAATATATAATACATAAAATTATGTGTTAAACTTTTACCATGGCACACGCCGAATAGGCACATATAACAAACCTTAACGGGTAATTAAAGTTTATACATATAAATTTTACATGCAATAAATCTAATTTTTTGACACACTTTTCCAACAGTCACACACAGACACACAAAACTTCTAGCTATACGTATATACCTTGAGTATTTTCTATAATAAAAAAACAACAACACTCCTCATTGTATATGTATTGTGTACTTGCATTGTGAAAAACTGCAAAATATATGGACATATCACCGCCACAAGATACGAGTAATTTATATTTATGCCCATATAAGCGAACAGTATGATTTTTAATGTACAAATACGCGATATTATAGAATATAAATTATTATTATATACAAATCGCCTACGCAATCCGTGTATTTAAGCCGTTTCTAATGACCTCGCTTCGATTTTTTTAAAGACGTAATTTGTGCTTGCTCAGATTTAAAAACACATGCAAGATATTATTACTTATTTACATATATATATATATATATTGAACTAAAGAAATAGCACACATTTATAAATAATAGTTATATATCTTTCCACACAATAATCGAAACAAACGATCATTACAATTTCGTTCATTATTTTTTTTTTCGACTATATTTCTAACAACTCTCGCTCTTTTGGCCTGCCAGCATATATATTTTGTTGCTTTACTTGTATTAATTGTATTAAGCACGGTATATACTCAAGTGTTCGGCGAATAATGCCAATAAATAACAATAATTTGTTCCACTTTTGAAAGTGCAGACATTTAACGTTTGACGTGGTGATTTATTAATAACATTGGACCAGTTTGATCTTTATAACTTAATATAAATCGTATACAGAAAACGTTTGATGTATACGCACGTACTTTTTCAAGGCTAATTGCGTATATTTTGGATATATGCACTCATTACACATATATTGTTGTTTAGCCCATATATACACAACATATATAATAATCAACGTGCGCGCGCACCCAAATTTATAACAATCCGCGACAATTCAAACATAAACTCGCCGCATATATACACAAATTAGTAGCGTGAAATCGGATAACCATTGCATATTTGGTGTATTTTTCAGGCCGAGACCACATACAATCAATCTTGAGACGAGTAATTTACAAACACGCAGAGAGATATAAATCGACACGCTTGAGTTTGTTTTGTGCCAATTTCTGGACTTTCGATATAGTATTGTGTCAGCTTAAAAGATTCAAAATTTATTTAATCGAGCATTTAACAATTATTTTAATTATAGTACATGTGTATTTTCTGATGGGTAGGTAAAGATAATTGAGGAAATGGCTGAAACATTTTTTAGAAAAATACAGTTCGAAATTTATTTTATGCAAACTTTGTGCTGAACCGGAAATGATATTATATTAGGAAAGTTAATTGATGAACATTTGTTCAATTTAATTTAACAAAAATATATCATGCGCAGCAATATTTTCTGCCGAAAAATGTATTATTGAATAACCAAATGGTGCCAACTTAACTAATATATGTTACCATAAGAACTAAGAATTGATATTCAAGTTTTTTAATTGCATAGAATTAATAACCTCCAGTGGATTTCATAATTTCGTTTTTTGGTGCACAAATATGCTATTTGTCGGGAACGAAAGTCCAACTTTTTTTACTAAAGTATGCGGCACTCGGCATAGCCATATTCGAGTGGGTTAACGCTTTGGCTGGATTTGGGAGGTCGCTAGTTCGATCGATATAAAATCAAAAAAATACACCAAAATCTGTGGGTTTAAAGTCATTTGTCCTCAAATTAGTAACTGGCATTAACGATATATAGTTTTAAATACATTATATATATCTAGATAATTATGGGCTAAGTACGTTTCAGGGCCAAACTAAGTCAGGCCGGACCATACGCACATTGAGTCTGTGACGAACTTAAGCAAATAATTTTACTATTCGTAAGTAGACTAGTGGAATGTACCTGGACGACCATGAATGAACTTTGGTGTATTGAATAGGGCCGATTATGTTTGATATAGTACTGCATATCGTCGGAGTATATTTGGATAGAATTTCGACACAATTAGATAAATTAAAAGCCGAACATATCATGAATCATCTTTATATAGTGGGGTTTTGTCAACAATTTATTTTTTTATCGAAATTATAAAAATATCAATAATTTATCGGCAAACATTTTTACTGAAACATATCATGAATCATCTATATACAGTGGGGTAGATCTGTCAACAATTAATTTTTTTATCACACTCATAAAAATATCAAAAGTTTATCGGCAAACATTTTCGCTGAAACGAGATTTAAAAATAATTATTTCATAAGTAAAATTACATTACGTCAAATTATTCGTGTAAAAGAATTGTGGCTTCCATTTCCGCCACTTTTATGAAAGGCTCTAAGATAATGTGGTGCATATAATGTCATAGTTATATGTGCGAAAAAGGGACTTTTTTGGTACAAATGGTCGAATCGCTTCCAGAATGCCTTAAATCATCAAATCACTAATCTATTAAGATTGATTGACCAGACGATTTGTTTATTTTACTTTATATATCCCTTGAAATTTTAAATTAACAACAAAACAAAACAACAAAAAAATGAGAAGAAATTCAATAAAAATTTTAAATTTTTAATTAGAAAACCATTTTGGACAATCTTTTTAAGTATGTGTTGATAATTGTGGATATTCTATAATACCGATTCTGCAGTATTGTTGCCACGGTGGTAAAAAGGACGAAGTACCAAAAATGAGCACTATGATAAATATAAAAAAATAATACAAAAAATAATTAAAACATAAATTGTTTTCTGACGCGTCACTGGGTGCAAAATTCCACTATCGATTTATAATGTTACAATATATTACTGTATAGAGTAACGTTCTTGAAGAACGGATGAACGCAGGTCTAATTATGGGGTCCGATTCAGATGCACGAACGTTCAGATTCTCAAATCCTGATCCTGGCGACTAACAAGCTGACTTTGAGTTGCCGACGCTCAATAATGATATACCAGGACTCGTCCGAAACCCAGTGTTCCCGTCTGCCGGTGCCGTACACCGACGTACCACCTTGACCAGTGGTTGATTGTTGTTTACCAGTGCTTACCTCAGGGATTTTTAGTCTATAGCAACGTTTATGGCAATCGATTAGTTCGCCTTTCACTGCAGTTCGCAATCTGAGAGTGGCCGCCATAAATATGGTGGTCGCTCCCAACGTCTGCTCAGCGCTTTTTCCTCGCTTCCATTAGACACTTTCCCCACCTTTTGGAAATGGCGAAGTAGTCTATCTGGTTAATGTGCCAGCGATTAACAATTGTCGAGATGTTGGCGTTTTCATGTTTTTCCCCCAGACCATGATTTCCTATAACATGGGTCAACCCTTTAAATCGCCAAGAGTGACAAAAATATCAGAGATATCAGAGATATGCCAAGAGTTCTTCATAGAAGTAAATCAAACTACAACCTCATATCGTACATAACCTGTTTGCGTCGCCCATCCGCAAACAAAGTCCGAACTTTCCAAAATTCAACTCGGGTCCGGTGTTTGCAGCCAAGGGTCGTCGTTGTTGTTCCGAGTGTTGATTGATTCGATAATAGAACTATTCGGCAGAACATGTTATTAGCCGCTATCTTGCCGCTTCCAAACAAGCGGTTATTTTATCGGTAGTCCACACTAACTGGGACCTTTCTCACAATGCTCACATAGCTCACCGCCTTGTTTGTTCGGTATCATTCTCACATTTTGACTTTTGGCTTTACATTGAAATATTTTATTTTAAATTATTTCATTGGATTTAAAGCCTTCTCAATTTTTTCTCACAATCCACTCACTGTGAGCTGAAACCCAGAAATTGGGTGCTGGTAATAAGCAACACGCTCAAGATTCAGTTTGCGCACGCATAAAAACACGTCTTCACTCGCCGACGGTTGGCGACCTACCTAGATGCACATGGTATAATAAAAAATAATGATTAATACAATTTGTTTTATTGTTTAATATTCAAGTAATTTACAGATCACTATACTAAGGACTGAGATCGAAAAAAAGTTCTAAATTTAAATTGCCCTAACTTAAAAATCCCTAATCCAATTATAAAGTTTATAAAGGCAAATTTAATTTTAAATTGATTAAATAAGTGAACACAAATAATTTGATTATTTTTGTTTGTAGAAATCTGCCGGCTTTTATTTCTGAAACCTTTCTCATCTTTGGCTTCCTTCTCTATTTCCATCAATGTTGTTTTGGTCAGAGCCCAATTACTCTCAACATGCCGAAGCTCTGGACAATTTGGTGGGTTGGCTTCCTTTGGAATTATTTCAATATTATTGTATATGCCCCATTTGAGGGAAACATTGCTGTAGTGGCAAGTTGCTAGGCCAGTCCAAAAGAATGAAAGAAATTATGTGTTTTCTAATAAATGGCAGCAATCATTTCTGGAGGCACTCACATAAATGTTACCATTAATAGTGCTAGTTACCACGTAACTCTGACTTCTTAGCCCACAAGTGCAAATCGCTTACCACAAACTTCTTGAGGAACTTTTGTTTTGATCTACATTTTTTCTCGACTTTTCCTCGTTCTTGTGGGGTATAATACTCATGACCTGGCAATTGGGAGAATACATAAGTTTTACCGTCCATAACACAGAATCAAAACACACAAATTTCATTTCAACTTTTTAGCTCGGCGCTGTGCTTCCAGGTTCTTTGTGGAATTCCTGTGAGGTACTGACTGTACTTTGTAAGTCTTAAGGCCCGCAGCTGCTTTGATTTTGCGAACTAAATACTCGCTACAGCTTTTTTTGCCGCCAATTTCCGATTCGACAGCCTTGGATTCTTCTCTAACAAAGCAATGATTTTCTTCGCCTTCTGTGAAACCATTTTTTCTTCCAGAACCGATTTTCCTGGCAACATTCAAGTCTCTTTGTTCCTTTAAAACATTTGATACCGTTTGTTTTTTGTGATACTTTTGCCTTGTTGGCAATAGTTTTTTGTCCTCCATCACAGATGTTCTTAAGAAAATCGAACAATTAATTCGCGGCTTTTCACTTCCGATGTCATAACTCAAACTAAAGTTTACGTAGCGGAAAAATTCTAATAGAAATTTATCAGAAATTCTTTAACGCAAAGTCTACTGTATATGATTTTTGTTTGTCTGTTTGGGAATTTCGTGTTTATAAAATTTCAAAGTTAGAATTTGTTTCGATCTCAGTCCTTTATCCAAAATTACAGATTTTCGCTGCCATTTAACTGCTTTTGTGGACGAGTTTAAATGTAATTATAATTGCGAGCATTATCATTATTAAAACAAAAATAGTTAAAGCCACTTTGAACAAAAAATATTAAATGAATTTTCAACACAGCAAAATAATATAAATATGGCAATTTCAAATTAGCTACTCTGGCATATTTAGCAAAGGGAGTCGGATAATATATTGAACTGCATACTATACTCAACATTTGAAAACAATTTGGCAAATTTGCGCCACGGCTACCAGACTTACATAACTCACCCAGTCCAATTGATTATTATTTCTTCAAGAATTTTGAGCCTTATTTCAGCATTAATCCTAGTTATGTTGGCTTCCAATGCAATATATTATTTATCGGCACAACAAGGATCTAATATAATTTTAATTATATAATTTCTGTAAATATTTATATTTTTTGCACAATCCATTGTGCCCTTTTTTTTAAAAAAAATCGCCAATTTTTCTGAATACATCGGTTTTTTGTTTAATCATTTTCCACACTGCGTCAATTTGTCAATTTGTCGTCCAAAATGAACTTTTTAAAATAAATATTTATAGAAATAGAGTGAATAGTAAAAGTAAAAAATTGGATTTATGTCCAAGGTAAATTTAAATTTATATTTGTTTCACGAAATTACCGTTTTTATACTTCCCCATAAGTACTTTTTTTGTTATTATAATATTATTTCTCCAATTTTTGTCAACCCACAGTATCTTTAGTTTACTGTGTTTACACTAATACATAGATACTCATATAATTACTGTATATTGTAAAACGATTTACTTAATTGTATACGATTTTTTGGTAATGTTTAAAAGTTGAATCATTACATTTAATGCTTAAAAAAATCAAAACTAATCATCTTACTAAATATAGATAAACACCATCACATTAATGACTACTTATTGATTGTATTTTAAAGAGTATCAATGCTCATACACTAAAAAACAACAGATTAATAACCTTCGAGTTTTGAATATTTCCTGTAATTATTATTTAATGATTAAGAAAATACATTTAATAACAATGTTGCGCATATGGAGTTAAGGTCGCAAAGACGCAAAGTCATATAATAACAGCTGCTTGATATCACGTAAAATTATACAGTATGCCACAAATGGTCCTTGCTTTTAATTACCAAGCTCATTTAACAAATATACTTATATTCGAAATCGAAATGCTCTGAATTATTATTACTATTATTTTGTCCATATTACTATGCAAATAAATATGAATTGATAAAGAAAATAAAATAATAATATCAGCGTTGTTATGAGAGGTTACGTCTTATAAGTGTGATTGTCTTCAATTATTAGCTAATTGCCAACTATTTCATCACTATGCGAAACGTTTACTAAGTCACTATATTTACACTAATCGTATATAAACACGAGCAGGCAAATATTATTAATTGGGATCGCGTGTCCACCAACAAGCTTAAACGTGTTTGCACCAAAATAAGAGAGCAAACAATCTCTACACAAGCATCTTAATTTACATGTATATTATAAAAGTACGACATATCACAAACTTGGCATTGATCTTGAACTTGGCCTGGCTAATAACTGTGTAAATATATTTTACCTGTGTGTGCATACAATAGTACTCTAGGTATCTACGCTTTTTGTATAGAAATGATTGCTTAAAAGCTTATAAACATTTTGTGATAATTAACGTGCCGCCGTAAATCAGCGACTCCGCTAATGCGTTGTTACACAAGACTATATGGAATATAGATGCAATAAATAAAGTAATCTCATTCATTTTTAAAAGTATATACGAAAATATATAATAATTTACTTGAATTGTTTTTGATTTGTATATTGCGTATACTTTTGTAAGTTCAATACACGTGGCGAACTCCCGCGGCGCTTTAGCAAGTCAAACTCACGAACACATGCAAACCGCGCACCGACACGCAAATTGAGAACAAAACAACAACAACCTACTTTTAAACCGTTTTAAATCGATTTTCAATTAATTTATTCTTTTTCATTGTTTTATGCAGGGGGAACGTGAGCTGCTAGCACACGCCATCCGCCATCGTCAACAGGGTGCTGTTGAAGTCGTACTGTGTGCTCGACAAACTATCGCACGCTCGCTGTTTGGACAGAAATGTGTAAACGGACATTGGACACGGGGAGGTTTTGTTGTGCGGGCGCTTAAATGATGTTCAGTCGACCTAGCATGCAAATATTGCATGGCAACAACTACAATACAACAACGACG
The DNA here is from genome assembly GCA_027564075.1 of Bolitophila hybrida. NCBI lineage: Eukaryota > Metazoa > Arthropoda > Insecta > Diptera > Mycetophilidae > Bolitophila > Bolitophila hybrida. The sequence continues at coordinate 15,105 of JANSTU010008920.1, forward strand.
ACGACGATGACGAACACAAACAACAGCAATAATTGTAAACTGAGTTTCGTCGAGCGATTGAAAGAAAATGTCCTGAATGGGAACAACAATACCAGCACGAATAACAAACAGGATACAATGAAGTGGTCTAGTTCAAGTTCTAGCCTTAGCAGTGCCGGTGACAGACGCAGTGTTTTCTATACGGATCCGGACACAAGCCACACAGACAAGGTAAACATATTTATATATAATAATATAATATATATCATAAACAAGTTCTGAATTCGTATATACAATATATCCTAGGCATTCATATAATATACAACATATATAACATTGCTTACAACATGTTTGTATTGATTAGATAGCATTTCTTGGATTTCTCATATAAGTAGTATGTGGTTTGTGGAAGTGTAACGTTAGAATACTTGCAATTGCTGTGATTTCGTCAGTGAATTTGTTGTGTAACTTTTTGTTTTCGATTTCATTTATTTTATATATATGTGTTACTTATTTACAAGTGCTTGTTCTTTGTATAATGTGATGTAGATAGGATGTAATCGATGAGTGTTACAAGTTTACTTAAGAACCGTAAACGAGCAGCTCAACTGTGATAAACTTATAATATAACTTGTATAATTTCTACAGAAATCAATATCTTGAATTGTTTATTTGTTTGCCTTTCGATTAGTTTGTCGTATTAAACATAAGTGTTATTGAATTAGATTCTATATTTAGATTGATGTTTTTTTTTTCGGGAATAGTGATATCTTCTATCTATTTGGTCATTGAAAGCATAAGTACTAAACAAATCAAATTATACGTACTTTTTTTAAGAAATCTTATATTAGATTAAATTATAGTTTTGATATCATGAAAATAACTGTGGCCATCATTTTTAAATTATTTGTGTACATTGTTTGCTATATTTTTTATATTTGAGTGTCCAGTAAACCAGTACTAAATCCGTATCAAATCAGCCAGATAATTCAAATCTATAGAGTATATACAGGGTGGGCCACACCAAACGAGTTACAGACCCGAAATTTCGACAGTTCATTAGTCATACCATCCGCGGCACGAAACAACATGTTTTC
>JANSTU010008931.1:0-16175 GCA_027564075.1 Bolitophila hybrida
GGTGCGTGTGTATATGTTAATTGATGACATTAATGTTCCGTTATTCCAAATCAATAACCTTTTTCAGAAATAGGCTAATAATAGCAAGAGGAACCTACTGATTTAAAGTGCTACATTCGAAAAACACTTCGGTCTGCCAACGCGTTAACCCACTCGGCTATGGCTATGGTTATTTAAAGTGCTTTGCAGCTAAAAAAGTTTATGTTATTCTATCATTACAAACAATTTTACGTGTTTCGTATTCTGGTAAATAATTTTATAAAAACTTTTAATCTCAGTGAATCAGTGATCTAAAAATTAACTGCATTATCATCGAATATCATAACTGCAATATCGTATAATGTAAATGCCATATAATAATTGCACAACAACAACTGTCATCTGTCATTGAAGACGATAAGCAACTTTTCACCAATCAGTCAATCCCAATTTCGCAGAAATAATAATAACAAATACACACAATTTTACCTAATTGTGATAAGAATTTATAAGGGCGCTATGTTTTTGAAACGATATTAAAAAAACTGCTGCAGCATGACAACCATGAAACCGCCCATAATGCACATTCTCGTTGTTGGTTTCCACCACAAAAAAGGCTGCGTAGTAAGTGTCTTGCAAGCGGGCGGGCGGGGTTGCTTTCTGTATATATCAATAAAATCAATAATCTAATAAACTTTACACTGATTAGGTGGAATTCTCGTACCCGCCACTGGTGACCGGTTCTGAAGATCCAAGCGCTTGTCCATCCGGCTGGAAATACCTGCCCACACTTGCGCTTCCTGACGGTTCGCACAACTTCATAGAGGATTCGGTATTTTTTAATCTCCCTAGTCTAACAGAACCTGACGAAACGGTTTACGGTATTTCTTGTTATCGGCAGATACCTGTAGAGGTAAATTTATTCGAATGTATTCAATAATATCTCTTATATATGATGTTTTGTACAGAAATTAAAAATTCGCACCGCCGACATAACTCGAAGCACCGTTCAGAAGTCTGTATGCGTTCTGACCTCTATTCCTGTATACGGGTATATCGATGTGAAACTTTCTCTAATTTCACATGCATTTTTCGACCAAGGCGACTTTTCATGCACAGATATTCTAGTAAAGGCATACGACCAGCTTAACTCTTGCCTGACGGACGGCTATCTGGGAGTTCCACCTCAGCAACACATCTTCGTAGGACTTCCCTTGAGAGATATTATTCTTAGGTACATTATTATTGTATTTAATATTTTTGCATTACTTATATTATTACAATATTTTCTTTAGATGGCGTTCAAAGTCTCTCATTCTCTTCAAATTAATGTTACTACAAAAGCGCGTGGTTTGTTTTGGTTCCCCGGTACGTCCAATTTGTTCTTTGATTTTGGGTATAGCGTCACTGCATCCGGAACTCTTGGAACATGGTTTTCGTCAGGTTGCTTGCGTCAGGTAATAAATAAAGTAATAATTGAAAAATATTCAAAATAATAAAACAACATTTAGGACATCTCGCCCGTTATCACCTATGCCAAATTTCAGTGATGAGGATGCTATCAGTGTCTCTGAATTATCTCACGAACTTACTATAACAAATGCTGCAGAAGCATTGGAATGTAGTTCGGAAGAATCTGTAACCAACAAGAAAGATTCTAAAGAAGATGAGCAGATAATTGGAGACAAGATTTCCTTGACCAGGGAACCAAGTTGTGATGCTCTAGCTAGTAAATAATTTCACATTAAATTTAAAATTGTGGGTTTAAAATATTTTAATTTACAGGTATTTTACTTCCTTTATGTGCCGTATCGCCTAGCATCTGGAGTGCACCCTTGCCAATATTTAATCACGGAAATCTATGCTTGCCATACCTTTCGCTACCATATATGGATTTGTTGACAGATCCTTCGGTTCTGGGATATACCATCGGATGTTCAAACATTTTGTTTCAACAGAAAAAACAGCTTACTGATGTGCTAATTGATGTCGAAGCAGCCACTATTGATACTGCTGATCCAGACCTAAAGCGCCAGCTGACCCTTACCACCGAAGATTTGCGATTTGTAGACTACATAGTTCGTCATGTACAGACACCAAAGGAAGGTGCTGAGGGTAGCGAGCATTGGATTCGGCTTCAATTCCATGGATATATGTTGGCTATGCTACGTACATCGTCACTGGTCGACGGTAGCAAAGATATTGAACACTTTAATGGAGCATTTATGACAGTTTGGAAGAATACGAATTGTTACCAGAACTGGCTATCTACGAGTATGCCTGATGACATAGCATTTGATAACATTCCGACGGGACATCCTTTTGCTGGCACGCTGTCCGTTGGTGATATGAAGCTTAAGATAGCACAGTAAGTTTTTTTTTTTAAATCAAAATTTAATCAGTTCTAATTGTAGTCATTATAGAACAATGAATAATAGCGAAAGCGGTCGAAAGATCAACCAGGCAGTGAACAATACCAGTCGTGCAGTTGGAGGAGTTCTTACGCAGGCAAAGGGCGCGTTATCTAGCTGGTGGTCAGCAGTGACGACACAGACAACTTTGTCTGACACAACTCAGAGTTCATGTTCAGTGTCGGACAGCGAAAGCATTAGTCCTAGGCATAGTTCAGAGACTGTGACAATAGCAGACGAAGCAACACAAGATAAGTATAATCTTGAAAAGGATGAAATTGAAATAAAGATCGCACCATTATCGCAAGGCATTGTTGAGATTGCCAAAGAGGCCGGCATCGTAGAGTAACGTCGAAATGAATTGACTGCCAGTGAATGCAATGAATTCTATTTACATTACATTTGACACACACAAATTATTATATTATATAATATTTAAAATCCGTTTCCTGTAAAAAATATTAACATATTTTAGAGGTTTAAGACCACTATGGCGATAAATTATGTTAAGGCGTTTATGTTCGTGTAAGTTTTGTTTTATTTCTAATTTTTACGATATAATAAACTATAGATATACAGTTCATAAAGTGTATGTTTCATCAAGTTATAATAGCCCTTAATTAAAATAGTCAATTTTTGGAATCAATCAATAACGAATAATTGCAAATTATAGAATTTGATATGAAATAATCAATATTGCGTATGATATAATACATATTCTGTAAATGTGCAATGTATACAACAAGTGATGATATATGTAGTTTGTATAAAACATGTTGTATAGCCATAAATGTTAATGGCTTGTTTATAATTATTATGTAAACTGCAAACTTCGTAGTAAATAAATAAACATTTTATAAATCCGTAAAAATTGGTTTTATTTGATGATATTTTTATAGATAATTTCTAAATCTAAAGCAATAGTTGAAATATTTATTTTTGTAACTTAATTTTCTAAATAACTGTTTTTAAAATCCTTTATTTTTACTTACATACAAATGTATGTTTGAATTGAATTGAATTGTATATTTAAGAAACAATGTGAAGGCAAAAAAAACAATTTTTCGTTATCCAATCAAGATGAAATCAAATTTAAAATATAGCTCATCACTTAGTAAGTGGGACTGTGGGACGGGTAATTCAATACAATATTGCATCTTGCGTTTCCAATTAGTTGTCCGTTGCATATGGAAGTGTGCGTATTCTCAACTGCTCAGTAGCCAAAGTTCGTTGGCGATAGCTGATGTAAGGTCTGAATTGGTTTCGCTCAATAACACGTCCGTATAACAACGCGTAAACTTCAAACATGCAAAACATTAAACACGCTCGCCCCGATTTTTTAGCAGTGTCTGAGTTGGAAACAATAGAAATTAAACATTTCTGGTCTAGGAACGACACGAAGTGATAACACATTAGCATTCCCAAAACTAAAATGTCCAGTTTTAAGTGTATTATCACTTCCAAATTCTTCGGCTTCAGCAGCCAAGTTAATTTAAATAAAAATTTAAAAAAAAACATTCTTTTAACAAAATATTTATTACGAATTAATAATTTTAATTGTTTTTTATTTACCAAAATTATTTCCAATATAAAACAGTGTCAAAAAAGTCTTGCGGTATTTTCGCTAGTTGTCGTTGCAAGCGCGTATTTCTAGTTTTTTTTTCATCGCATCGGGACATGCTATAGCTTGTTAGTAAGGTCTTAACGCGCTAACACGCGCACACAGTTTGTTGTTGTTTGGTAAAGTCGTTCGTGAGTAATAGCGTCGCAAATACGGAGCAAAATAAATAGACAATCCGTCATATTTTACAGTACTACTACGACAAAGGCAAAAATGCATCTCAAACCACCAAATTTGTGCAGTTTATGGAACCGATATAGTTTCTATTTCCACCGCACAACGATGGTTTCAACGTTTTCGGTCTGGTGTAGAAGATGCGCTACGCTCCGGAAGGCCTGTCGTCGAAAATTGCGACAAAATCGCTGAATTGGTCCAGAGAGACCGGCATAGTAGCAGCCGTAGCATCGTCCAAGAGCTATAAACGTTATAAACCATTTGAAGAAGCTTGGATTCACAAAGAAGCAAAAAAACATCTTTGACCTTATCGAAGCATATCGGTCGTGGTCGAAGCGCGGTGTACCGGCCCCGACGGTGGCGGATTGACGGCCAGGAAGATTCTGCTGTGTGTTTGGTGGGATTGGCAGGGAATCATCCACTATGATCTGCTACACCATTGACAAACGCTCAATTCGGACCAGTTCTACCCACGCTTGAATGCAGCACTAATGTAGAAGAGGCCATCTTTGATCAACAGAGGCCGAATTGTCTTCCACCAGGCCACACATCTTTGGTGACGCATCAGAAGCTCCGGGAACTAACCAATTTTATGAATAATTGAAAATAAAAATATCGCTGCACTTTTTTGACACCCTATTATATTTATAAAAAAACTTACTAGGTATTTTATTTATGTTTAATACTAAAATATTATGTTATTATTGAGTCTGATCTTTGTGTGAATTTTTAAATATATATAATAATAACACATGTCTATCGTCATTTTTTATTATGTTTTTCTTAATTTTGGAAATTTAGGTAAAATAGACAAAGTAACAAATCATTTTTTTGATTGAAAACCTTCTCTAAAAAAATCAAAATTGTGCTCCAATAAATTAAAAAAATACCTCCTATAAATAAAAAAACAACTTTCGTTGTTAATCGAGATGCCATTACAAGCCCACAAAATTGGAGACACGTTTCAACCTTTGAGAACCTGGAATATTGCGCATCCCGTGGTCTTTCTCCATCAAAGCTTTTAATACACGACCTTTGGTGAAATGGACCAAGCTGGTTTCAACAAGAAGAACTCTACTGGCGTCACCGATGTCTACGCACAGACACAAATGAAGAAAGAAGATCGACGACCATCATCAGTATTTACATCAGCAATCAAGGAACCGTACGAGTTATTGGTTAGGTACTCCTCACTCACCGCTCCTCTTCGTACGACTACATGGATTTTCATATAATATGCGTCATCGAAGAACCAGCGCAAAATTACGGGTCCTGGACAACATCTGAGCTACATGATAATATGCTTTGCTGGATCAAAATTGCGCAATCTGATCTGGCCGTTGACATTAAAGCTCTCGAACATAAAACACTGTTCCCGGAAAAGCACAACTTGGAGCGCTGAACCCATTCCTGGAGAACAATATCCTGCGTGTCGGTGGTCGGCAATCTGCAGCTGAGTTATCGAACGAATTCAAACATCCTATAATTCTACCTGCCAAAAACATGCTGGCGAATCTTACATTTCAGATATTCACATTCGAAACATGCACGCAGGTACTCATTTCTCAATGCCCGAAACATCATTAAAAAGCATATAAACAACTGTATCAAGTGCTTCCGGCACAGTAATCATAATAGAGCTCGGCAAATTATGAGAAACTTGCCCCATTACGGATCACACCACGCAACGCAACGACTCCCACTTGTCTTCTGCACTGACAAATGATGGTACAAATTGGCATTTTATGAATCCCGGATCTTTGGTGTACCGTCCGATGTGTGCAATCTCGGATGATCCAGATGACTTACATGCTCTAACTTCTGGTCACTTCCTAATTGGCGAACGCGATCTAACAATGACGCCATGCAGTCGTTTGAATAGATGGCAACATGGGCGAGATACTGCCAATCATCTTGGTACTGATAACCTAGTGCGCATAGTTACGGTGGAGCATTCCGGTGGAGAAATTAAACGGAATATCCGCAAACTCGTTTTTTTATGAAGTATTTATAGTATGGTTGTTAATTACTTTTTTTATTATTTATCTTATATAATTTTCATAAGTCTATGTTGAAATCGTACATTTCAAGGTTGGCAGAATGTTTGAAGTCAAACTTTTGTAACTTAATCTAAAAAAAAAATTATAATTATTTTTGCTACATGGACTCTTCAATAATTCTATTGAACTTGAATTATCGATGACAGTTGTAGTTACAGTTATTTGAATACATACATATAATATACATTATATTTTTGAGTTGAACGTTCTATTTTTGATACTCATCCTGTAGAAAAATCAAATTTTATCATTTAAAATGCAATTTTCTACCTACCTCCGATAGTAGCCTAGCCTTACTGTCGATAAAAGGGTCTCTGTCGCAGTGGACCTCTCACTACCCCTATACTCGTGGGACTTATCATGGACATTAATACTCCAAATACACATTTTATCATATAGCAATATCTTTTTGGAAAGCTGGAGCGTCATTAATAGAACAGACAAGGTAGGTAGACAAAAGAAGGAAGTATAAGTCGCCAGGCGCATTTTATGTGCTAGCCTTAGATGATGCACAACACACTATTTGGAGAACTATCCGGCTCCCTGTTCAACCACGCGGGCAAAGTGAAGTTTGCTAAATATGGGCCGAAGGAAATGGAGGCACATAACAGCGACGCCCCAAACCTCCTAGAGCAACTGCAGGAAGAAATGAGAGTGGCCGAGTTACTGGCGACGGACTTCGATGTCGAACTCTTCCTACTTTAAAGTAATACAGATAAATCAGCACCACTCCCGGGCAGCCATGAGTAACATCAGAGCTGTCATGAATATAAAACGCCATGGTGGAATGGGATGGGGTGTTTAGTTGAATTATCGATTAGACTTGAAACTTCTTTTACAGACTTCCACAACCGTTCTGAATAGTGATTATACTCGACCTATGTATGAGTAAAATCGAATTACATTTATATTTTTAGACAAAACAACGTCAGCTAGTTTTAAAATATTTATACAGATATTCAATATGTAAACAATAATTTTGTAAATTATGTTAAATATATCGAGTAATATATATAGTACGTGCCAATTTATATGTATAAGCGAAGTTGGAATAGGTCTATTAACGTGTTGAGCAAACTATTTCTCCACAGCAACGGTTTTAAAACTCACCACAAATAGTATATTTAAATGTTCTGTGATAATTCTACAATGCTACATCTACATCATGCTAATGAAATGAGAAATAATTAATGAATAATCAAAGTTTAAGGACCATTGTATCGGTAATGCAGTTTCACCGGCTGTGCAGCCAACTGTCAAAAATGTTTGGAATGGAATGCGTTTGCAATTTGCATTACCAAAAGCAATACGTTACGTTATTATCTGTCATGTTCTTGCTCTCTTCGCTAAACTCTTTCTATTTACATCTCCAATCCACATAGATATTATATATATATATATATATACATATATATGTATATATAAATAAATTATAAGTCAGCGAATAGAAATTAATAAAATCTGTCTTCTGCTAAATGTGAATAATTGTCCGTGTGTGTTGTATAAAAATTAAATATTCAATAGCGCAAGGCAAAACTTGTGCTATTGTATTAAATAATTAGGAACAAAGACGTGAGTGGATTAGTTTAAGAAAACCATCGCAAAACGTTTATTTAAATTATCCTTTTTCGTGTAGTGAGAAAAATATCTTGTAAAATAATAGAAACAATTGAAGGTGAAGGTGTATTTTCTCAGTGTGCAAAACCAACACGTATCACGTATTGAAGCACCAGCAAATATGCAGGCACACACACAATCGCACTCACAGTTCGTCTCCGCAAAAGTGACGTCGCAAGTCGCAACAAAAAATAAAAACGCGTAGAATTTGCAGTATTGGTGTATAGTGAGTTTAATCATGGTTTAGTCTTGCGTATTATATGTGTTATGTGAGTACGTACGTAACGTGAACGTACGGTGAACCGACCGACGGCTATGCGCTGCGCACGCTCGCTCTCTCGTGACGACGTGTAGCGGTGTAGGACTGTAGGATTATTTTATATACAAATACAATACAATACAGTATATTATATTTTATATTATAATATTGTTGTTATTGTGCGACCGGTTGGTGTGTGTGTGGTGTGCGGCCGATTCGATTTGACACTGCGAAAAAGTCAAAGAGGCGAGATATTCTCTGACGTGTATACATGTGTTAGTGACTAGAGTGTGTATTTCTCTGCTGTTACATACAATAAATGTACAATATTTTTGTGGTGTCTGCTGCTGTCGGCTAAAAAATGGCCGCCGCCATCTTGAACGAAAAAAAGTGACTAGTATTTGATCGAAATCTCGTGAATTAAATTCGTTTAAAGGCAGACACACAGACCGGTAAAGTGTGCCCTTCTGCCAAGTGTCCGGGAATGAGGAAAATCGCTGTATCACGGGTCCTAATAACACATACAAAGTGATTTTCCGACTGAATTTTAGCCACTAGTTTTTTTTAAAGTTTATTGTACCGATCGCAAAATAATCAGTTTAATGTGCGTTTATGTTATTTTAGCGATTAGCACACGCACCGCGTATCAAGATATGTGAGCTACGTGCATACAAAAAACAACAGAATTTCCGACATTTTCCATTCTGATTTTATTTGACATTATTATACAAATTTCTTTTGTCCGTGTGTGTAAGATTCTTCTATTGTGCTAAAGATACACAAAAACATATTAATGGTAAGTTATTTGTTGTCAATTTTTATTTTTGTTATGTTTTGGCCTTAATAATCTAAGCCCGTAAATGAGTATTAACTATGTGCAGAGCAGCGCAATAGAATTAGAAGCTAGATATGATTTAATTCCTAGTATTCTAAATATTTTAATCTCGATTAGAAAATATTCATTATACAAATATTGGCAAAACGCACGACAATTTTTAATACTGTAATTTTCACAATAAGTTCAAGAACTCGGTTCATCAGGTGCAATCTATTCAGAAAACGTAATAATTTTTGTTTAAATAAAATTGCCGTGACACATTTTAATACACCTGAATTGGGCACGAAATATTTCATCGAAAATAGTCCTACCGACTAACCACTCCCTGTGCCAAAACATAACCGGCTCGGCGATTGCCTATGAACCGACGTTTCTTGAACATTTCTTTGTTTGCTTGACGTCGGCGCTTATAATAAGCGCTGCTGCTACTGCTGCTGGTTAAATGGGAGAAGGAGGAGGTGGTGGCTGTGCTATGTGGCGCAGTGTATTTCAAGGGGCGGTATATTTGAAACACGGCTGATTTGTGCAAGAAATATATAATTCGTTCGTTTTCTTCGTTTTATAAATAGTGTCCTTGAACGAATTGAGATTTTTAAAGTTAGTTTTCTAGTTGAGTACAGTATTTGTCTGCGCTGTATCGTAGAATGTTGACATTCGTCTTTTTCCCAAATACTTTTTTAATGTACAATATTACATACACATTTTTGAAGTCTATGATGCGCCTAAATTCAGTGACTTTTTTTCTGTTCTGACTAGGTTCGAATGGAGCTGCTTTGGAAACTGAGGCATGACTGATCGTCGTCGATACACCGGTGGAGGTAACTAACTCATATTTGTTTTACTTTATACTTATAATTTATTCCATTTTTATTAATTATATATTACAATACGAATAATTTGTTAAACATAATTACGGCAAGTATGAAGTATTCCGTGTGTTGCGCTGAAAAAACGAGACGAATCGATAATTGAAAATCGTATAACTTTTAATATTTGTCCTATGAGGATTTTTTGTCACTGAAAAGAATTCGCTTACGAGGGCCGATATATAAAATCACATTAACCTACAAAATTGTATTTAAAACTAACCTCATATCGTGTATTTCATGTTATTGTTGTTGTGTATCGATTTTGTTATTAATATTGCATACCTTTTTTGTGACGAAAATGCACATTTCTGAACTTGTTGATCGGTGACCGCGAGGACAGATTCATTTACAACGTGAACAAAACGCTCAGTGTTTCGCAAGTTAAAACCATTAAAAATATTAACAAATACAATCAAGATATTTTTCTAATGGAATGTTTACCTGGTAAATCTATAATTCCCTAAAGAAATCCACGATAAAATAATAATATTTTTTTGTCACACAACCATTGTTGTGGCCTCCTCTGAAAAGTTTTATACATTTCATGATATTTTTTCTCATTTGATCCTGTAATAAATATTGGATCATAGAGCCAGTGTGCGATGCCGCACTCTGGATTCATTGACCATTACGGGTTCACACGACTGGTCAGGCCATGCTTGGCAACTCCTTTTGCAGCTACTGTGCTTTAACACTAACAACACATCCCTGATGTTTAGGAGTCTTAATTTGCCCTGACGCGACTCTAACAACTTTGCAGGGCAAATGCGCATATTTTTGAGATATCTCTATGCACCGAGATCTATCTTGCTATTTATATTCGGAATCGCGAATCATCAACGCCTTCATACACTTATTGTTCTATACTGGGTGCGTGTGTATATGTTAATTGATGGCATTAATGTTACCTATTTCAGAAATAGGCGATTAATAGCAAGAAAAACCTGATTTAAAGTGCAACATTCGAAAAACACTTCGGTCTGCCGGCCGGGATTGAACCGGCCACCTCCTATGAGCCAGGCCAACGCGGTAGCCCACTCGGCTATGGCCATGGTTATATTATTATTATTTAAATATTGTAACATTTTCTCAGTGAATTTGATAAATGTTTAATTACTTCAAATTGGTACCTTATTTTCTTCGATGATTCGTATCCAGTATTTAGATAAGAAACTGTTCTCTCAATTGCATAGCACAAACATGAAAGGTGCGAAGAGGCACTTAGGCATTCAATCTATGTTACATGTATAAATCTAGATCATGCGCACCTTGCCAGCCAAAAGATTCGCATGTACAATAATAATGTATTTTTGCTTCTTTATATCTATATCTATATTCTATTTATTATATTACTATCTATTTTCAACACACATTCAATGCATGGTAACTCGCGTGTATAAGAGAATATATACTCGAAGCGGACCGGGACTGGCGCGCGAACTATGGCGCGATATATCGACATAAGTTCGACGCGCATGACTTTTATCACCATAAATCTTCTGGTATGTAAAATATGTTAATAAAATTATGGCAAAATCGTGGTAGTAAATAGATAAAAGGTTCGATCAATAATTTAGCCAGAGCATGGCATATAATATATACCATCATACAACATTGCAAGAGATATATGTACACACGACATGAAAGGTGCTAGCGCAACATAGTTTGCATATTCGAGCATATATATATGTGAAAAAAATATATTTCGCTTAATGTACCGTTATGCTGTGAGACCGCATTCAAATATATATATATACATATGCGGCATATGATACTGTATGGCACCCTCTCGATGGGTACCAATTTTTGTTCGCATTTATTTATATAAATTTATTTCCTTCGAAATTCTTTGAATTTATTTATTATTTAAGACTTATTTACATTTATTTACTGTCGATTGTAGATATGCGCGAACGGTGTATTTGATGTTCCTTAAAAGGAGTGTGCATTATTGTGCAATACATTAAATGTTAGAAATATGCAGCTTTCGGTAAGATATACAAGATGTGTAAGATATAAGAGTATCATGTTTTATCGTGAATCTTATTTTAATAAAATAAATTTGATTACATTCATTTTTGATTTTACTTTATATTTGTAATTTGTATGATTATATTTTAGTCATAATATTTAAGGTCCGTAAAAAGAGCCATGTCGAAGTTTTTAAAAGTCCATTGAATTTTCCTACGCCGTAGTCCATAAAATGTGTCTGTTCCAGCAGTGGGCCATTTTAAGAAGATTTTAGAGAGCAACCAAGCATTCTGCTAATTTTGAGACACCAATGTCGGTCTAACTTTAGATTTTTTTTTAAATATTTAAAAAGTTTTTTTATTTTTAAGTCATCCAATATTTATATTTAATGAAAAAAAAATTGTTCCTCCAGAAACTACTGTCACATGTATATATAATTACACTGTTCATTTTCATCAACATAGATTAGTCAAAAAATATGTATACAAGCAATACAATGAAACGCTCAACTGAAAATAATTTCTTAAAGGAATTCTTTTTTGTTATGAACAAATATGCAAAAAAGTGCTTACACACTTCAAAAGATAAAATTTAAGTCTGCATTATATGATGTAATGTTACAATACATTTTTAATTATTTTTAAGTAAATATTTGACGAAAATGGAAATCAACTAGCAAGTTCAATAAAATCGATTCCACTTCCACGATGGTGATGTTTGACTTAAAACACAAGATAGATTCTGCGGTCTACGTTTCCCTTGCTACAACAAAATGATAAATGTTCTGGAAAATGTAGCATTCCTATGATCAGTCGATTTTTTGAACAGATTTGACCAAACACCTTAATAACCTTATTATTTTTTTTTAAGCTTAAATTAATTGTTTCGAAAAATGCGATGGAAAAATCTGTTCCATTTTCCAAGTTGTACAGCAATTAAGAATACACATTTTTTGATTGTTTGATTAAACAATTTGATGTTATATTTGTAAACTTCGATATGATTTGTAATATAAAAGAATTCAGTTAGAATTGTCTGATTTGCAATGTGATTCCTCATTGACTTTATTAGATGTTTCCGGTATACATTTTTGGCGTCAAGTAAAAAAAATAAATACATGTGCCAACAAACATTTTCTGTGTTAAAACATATTAACTCAGACTAGTAACTTAGAAAGTTAGCTTCGTATTGAAAAAATCGAAATTAACTTAGACCAATATATATATTATATATTTATTTTTGTGTGTGTGTGACTAACACAATTGTATTTGATTTGGCTGTGATTGTGTATGTAACCATCGCTAGTTTAACGCCTCACTGAAACTTATTTAAGGGGAATTTCTTATGAAACTCGACCAAAAAACTTTTTTTTTGCTATTTTCGTTTGCTTATGATGTGTAGAAAATATGTTTCCAAACCGGTTTATCCGATACGAAAAGAACTCACCTTTTTCACCAACATTCAGACAATTGAATTTCCGCGGTATGCTGACGTATTTACACAGTCGTGTAATATTTATCGATGTATAAATATGTCCAATTTAAGTAAAAAAAGTTCAAGAATGCTTATCGGTAACCAAATCTTAAAATGCATTTTTTCTAATCCCGATATTATAAGAACTCAATAGATTGACTTGGATTATTTTTAATTTGAAGTAGATAAAATTTATTGGACTAAACCTAAATTCAGATGATATTTATTGTTTTTTTTATTTATTTTTTGAGCACGTTACTAAAAATTGACATGTCCGTCATTTTTGTAAAAAAATTCAAAAATATATTTCTATATTTGAGTCATTTGGACCTCTAGATAACTTACCCTTAAAAGATTTGTATTAACTTTATGTTTGATTTCAATGGCCTTCGAAACTGTTTTGTAATGGATTTAATAGACAAAACAGGCTGTCTGGGGCTAATGCGGATGGGCACGATGGCAAATGATCACGCGTATGAAAAAACCTAATTGTTTTAACGCAAAAAAACAAGGTTTTGGAAAAACAAATCTGGTTGGTGGCTGTTCTGCGGGTCCAAAAGCTTTCACGGTTCAACGTTCGGGGACGTCGTGATATAATTGGCACTGAACCTCTAGAGGGTGATAAAAAACGAGAGCGGTTTTGCGCCTTCAAGAGTGTGAAAAGAAACGTAAAAAATATTTTCTATGTTCCACTTCCACTTGTATCGAAACATCCCTGGGCTGACCCCGACAGGACGGACTCTGAAGAATCTGGTTTGTAAACACCGCTGTGTCCCTGTTGGTCAAATGTGTCGTTTGTATGACTTATTGTAACCATTGGACTTACTTCGGAGCTTTTTCAGTAATGTTTCCTCGGTCACTTTGCACTTTTGGTATACGTTCTGCTGCTTGATACAATTGCTATTTGTAGTTGGGCTGGGCGGCTTGAACTTCATTCTTATACAATCTCTTCCAATAGCTACCATCAATTTCTATATCTCACTGCATTCACCTTTTAGCTTGTTTTCTAATTCGTAGCTGCCCCCATGTTATATTCTACGCAAGACCACCTTAGTCAAAAACAAGTCTGAACGACGTCTTATGATCTGGGTCAAACTGGTCGCGATCACTTCTTCACACTTTCCCGAACGAGTTTAACGCTGTTGGGGGATAAATTGCAAAGTCATCTGAGACGATTATATTTTTTATTGTGCACTGATCGCTGACACAGCAACTGCATTCGCGTCAAAACACAAAGCTATAATGACACGGACCGTGTTGTTGTTGTTTAAATTCGTTTGCGAGTTTTATTTTATTTAATTTTTTAATTGTTGGTAGTGTCATAAGTTATAAATAACATTCTTCTATTGGTGAAAATATACAATATCATATAAAAATGGATTTTTTCTACATTATGGACTGTAATAGTTATGTCGTTATGTCCTACCGGGTATCATCTTGTTACATTAAAGCATAGGTTCACTACGCTAGAATCTAATTGTAATGGACATTTTCTATGAATTTGTCCATTTTTATCATTTTTACAAAAACCTTATTTTTTTTAAAAACATTATACGTTTTAATAAACTGCATATTCTGTGTAGAGTGTTTCCTAAGAAACTTATTTACATTATGACCGGAATTAGAGATGTGCGTCAAAATTTCAAATGCCTGTATCCACGAAAAAAGGAACATAAAAACGCATTTGTACCTACATATACCTTGGACCTGTTATTAAGCCATGCTGATATACAGTTATTGTTTTTCTAAGTCTCATACCATCGCACATTAACTACTCATAAAGTATAGCTTTTTTAGACAAAATAGCTACACCTCTATATGTAGTTAAAAATATTTGTTCTGGGTTTCGTGTTTTTAATTTATTACTTTTTACAATGACAGACTAAAGTTAATAAGAAGCTTATCAAGAAATTCAGAACGTTTTCAAAAATAATTGTGGAATCTCGCGGCACTCGCGACACTTTTTCAAATTGATTCTCAAAATTTAATGTAAGACACCAAAATCAAAAAAAAATATCTTTTGATCACTTGAGATTAAAATTTAAACAAAAATTACTAAACATCTCACAAACAATAATCTGCTGAATGATTTTCAATCAGGCTTTAGAAGTGGACACAGTAAAACATCCTATCAAAACTAACGAAAAAGATGATCGAGTCATTTTCATGATGAGCATCAGAAATACTTTTTTGATATCAGTGGATCTATAGGAGGTACCCAGTCCTAAAGTATGTTCAGTCAATTTTCAAACGGACTCTCCAGAGCAGGTTTCATCAGTTTGGTCATTTTTGATGAATTTTTTGATTCCAAAAAAACATTTAAAAACGATTGCCATACAAAAAATCGCTATAACTTTGGAAGCAACTTATGGTGGCGACTCTGATAGACAGTCCGTTTCTTCACCAGAAAATATAAGCCTCCAATAATGCATCGGAATTATGGACTGCAGCCTTTTTTCATATTATTTTTCTGTATATTTTAATCACTAAATTAAAAAAAGTAAACCTAAAAACACGATTTTATTATAATATTCACCAAAAATCTCATCGAATAATCCATAACCGCACACAAATCTTGCGTTTCCAATTAGTTATCTGGATAATTTATGTATTTTTTCAATTGTCCCTTTAAATACGTATCTGGTAGAGTAAACCATTGCTTTTTTGGACAAACAAAATGTATAAATGCTATTACAATAGATATATACTATAAAAGAATTAAAATAATGTCGTATTGAATTAGCTGTCCACCACTGTATATTTATATATTTATGAATATTTTATATATTATCTGTTAGAAGCTTCCCGTAGCTTCTGACGAGTCAACAAAGATGTGTGTGGCCTGGCGTTGTCCTGGTGGAACTCTACACCCTTCCTATTGGCCAATTCTGGACGCTTCTGGT
>JANSTU010008942.1:0-16169 GCA_027564075.1 Bolitophila hybrida
GCAACGAGAACTGAAGGCCATCCCGGAATATAGCTTTAAAAAGTGTTTCGATGATTGGATTGTTCGTTGGAAGAAGTATATTGCCTCAGAAGGGGCCTATTTTGAAGGGGATATAATAAATTCAGATGATTGATAAGATAAGTCGCAAAGAATGGGGAGATCAATAGCCGCATAAGCAGATAGATAACGCCACTTGGAAATTCATCATTCCAGGTGCTCCGCATCTAGGCGGCATATGGGAAGCTAGCTTTCAAACACAAACTTCGAGCAACCATCAATGCTCATCGATTGGATCAATTCTACACCGTGATTACACAAAGCTTGCCTAAATGTTCATCCAATTGCCATCCGTCGGATCTATCGCAACTCACCCCGGGTAATTTAATCATTAGTCGCCCGCTCTTGAAACATTTATGATAAACCGACAATCGTCTCACGTTATGAAACTTTCATAATAAATGGTATTTTAATGGATGTTAGCGTTATAAAATAACATTACTTTTTTTAGTTTGACGTTCGTATTGAATGAATATATGTACAAAAAGAAAAGAATTCTCGTAAACGTACTGTAAAATATGTCGGATTATCTCTATATTTTGCTCCATGTTTGCGACGCTTTAACTCACGAACGACTGAACCAAACAACAACAAGCGCGATGCGATGAATACAACTAGAACTACGCGCTTGCAACGACACCTAGCGAAAATACCGCAAGTCTTTTTTGACACTCTTTGACGCTCGCAAAAAGACACTACTTGATTCCAAAAAAGAGCAGTATTTGCGAAACAGCAACAAGGAAAAACTTTATCATTTTGAAGCGATGAATTTAAATTTAATATGTTTGGATCTGACGGTAAGGTTTATGTTCGCCATCCTTTAAATGTTGGTCGCACACTTCAGCTGAGGATCAGTTCTGAATAATAAAATTTTATCATGAACACTAATGAACGTCGAGTAAAAGTTGCAATCCGCTCAGCATCAAAACATTGAAAAAGCGGTCTGGACCTTACATCGCTCAGAAAAGAAGCATAATAGCAAAATAAATAGTTGGAAGGACAATTACATGGTTCTGGGATAGCATATTAAAGGTAAAAAGGTAAAGCCGACATTTTAAATATTTCATATATAATTATTTAGTAAAAACGAATTGAAACTGTAAATGCGTTTTTCTCAAATCTACATTTTTAAAAACAACGTACATCGCTCAATTTTTGTCGAATTCACTTGAAATTTTAGCTGAAACTTCTTAGATAGATTAGAAGATTGATAAAAAATTAAAAAAAAAAACTATGAACAAACTGACTCCAATTTGCGAATTTTCGATAAAAAAAATGTATAATCGTAGCCTACTTCCCTAGCAAAACTAATGTATAGATTTTTATTTTACAAGCAAATAATGTAACATCATTTTTTTTAAATGTGATTATTAGTAATTTTTTAATTGGTTTTGAAAACCATCTACGCACCAATAATGTCAGTTATAGCTGTCTGTTTGCCTTGTAGTTTTAAATTAAAATTGTTTAAAAATACAGTAATGTCACATAAAATTTAACTTAATTTAACTTCAAGTACTAATTTAAGATAAATATCAATACATACCTTTAGTGGAATTGTGCATTGGAACCAGGGATAGTAATTCTTCTGCAATATTAAAATAATAATAATAATTAATTAAAAAAAATGCATGAAACATCGGAAACATGTAAATTCATAATTGATTTGCATATAAAATAAAAAAATATTAATTACTTACACAGTGCTTACGTTCGACATAGACTTTTGTTAGTGGGTCTGAATATTCAAAATTGTGCTTTTAATAAATGATTTAATTAAATTAGAATTAGTTCATAATTACTCTGTTAAGACCAATTCTGTATTGGCAGATTACTTGTTTAAGAGTAATTTTTAAATTAAATTTTTCCTAGCCTTGAAGCCCTAATTTTGTGTCTTCCTCAATAGTAAATAGTAATTGGAATAATGATTACAATTGAATTGTCTGAAGAGCTATTCCAGAATGTCCAGAATGTAGATACAATGGACGAATAACAAGGAAGAAGCAGCTTGTTAATGACATAAATAAGAAAAACAGAATAAACTTTGCAAAACTGCACCAAACCAAAGAGGATTTCTTTTGGGACATTTTTGGAAGTGATGGCAGGGTATGGAGGTATGGAGAAAAACAAATCAAGAATTGAAAATTCAAAATTTAAGGCTGACAGTGAAACATGGAAACAGTTCTGTTATGGTTTGGGATTGTATTTCTTCTTCTGGTTTTGGAAATTTGTTTTTTATAGAAGGAAATATTGGCACACACATGTACCTCAACATTTTAACGGACAATTTAAAGCAAATCGTTTCATTTTTATCAAGATAACGATCCAAAACATAAATCCTATCTTGTGAATGGCTGCTTTATAATTGCCCAAAAGTTATAGATACGTCACCACAGTCCCCTGACTTAAATCCAATTGAAAATCTTTGGAATGAATTGGACACGAGGATTAGAAAACTTAAAATTTCCAAACTGATTTGCAGAATATTTTAAAAGCCGAATGGAGCAAAATTGGAAGTGAATATACAAAAAAAAGTTGTAAGATCTATGCAGAAACGTTTAAAATTAGTAAATGATAGTAATGGTAATCCTATTAAATATTAATCTTAACAAACTCTAATATTTTATGTAAATTAAAAAAAAAACAGTGTTTTGATTGTTGTTCTACAATTTTTTTTATTTTCTTTATATAATTAAAAATTCATATATTTATAACTTGAAGTACCACCTCAGAAACGTAATTCATAGAAACGTGAAATATTTATTAAAACATTGATTTAAAAGTATATTTTTAATATTTTTGCGTGAGTCCGAATATTAAAGTGACTAACTGTATATTCTAAAACTGTAAAAGTCAGTCATCTTTAAAGTACTCCGTTTACAATTCACTTTAACTTTTCTCAACGATATTTCATTTCTTTTTCTGGCGCATGAAAAACGTAATCAAACACGAGCCACACGACAAAACACACACACACACACATGTGGTATTTATTATTGTATGCAACTGGAAAACGGGCAAACTATCCTCGTTCCGGCAAAGTGCCAACATGGAAATAATCATTTTTCGGGCGCCTCGACGCGACACAAACATTAGCGCGAGCGCGATGATAATTTTTATCTGCGTGTCGTTTTCGGTACGGGAATATGGAACGGGAGGCCAGTGGTAGGAAATTCCCGTACACTAGAGCCCTGTGTGCATATGATGCATCGCGTGCTCGCGTCTTTTTATGAATGTATATGTCGCGCAGGAAATGCGCGAGGAAGCTTCTAAGAAATGTCGCCGCCGGATTCGCATATATCATAGAGAACGTATTGGATATTTGTGTGCGCGCCGATGCAGCAAAATTTCAGTATTAAAGGAAGTTCCTTCAATTAAATTATATTCCGAGAATATAATAATATATTTAATTTGACAAATAGTATATTCCGTCGATTTATTTATCGAGTAAATAGTTTTGTTTAATAAAAATAAAACGCATGAAAAGCTGAAAATAAATGGAAAATAGAATTCTTTAAAAATGTGTTTTAAACAGCTTTGTCTCTGTATTCATTTTAAGAAACTTACATGATTGTGTAAATTAAGATATTTCAAAGCCAGTCGAGCCACATTATGTAATATAGAATTAATTATAAACGAAACATACGAGCAAGCATCATTTAGAACTTGAATTCCTTGTACTTCTTGGTTTGCTTGGTGGCATTCGTGTCACCGCCTTGTTGTCGCTTTCGCTTGGACTTCTGTCGAGCGACGTGCTCGGCTAACATGTCGGACAAGTCCTCCTTGTGCATGTGGTTCTGTTGCTCGCGCATCTGCTGTTCGTAGCGTTGTGCCATTGCATCGTTGTCCATGTCCAGCTCAGATGGATCCAGGGCTAATTCAACCATGCCTTCGCGGTCGGCCGCTGCCGTTGTGGACGTTCTGTGTGCCGCCAAATTTGTAGGAGGCTTACCGGTGGCTGTCGACATGTCATATACGTGTGTAGAGCCCATCATCGATGCACCGATTCGGTCGCCACGCTTCTCTGGCAGTACTTGATAGAGAACGGGCGTTTCGTTACTGAAAATATATATTATATTAGAATGAATCTGTCATATTTAACAAAATTATTAAAACTCACTCGTCCATCTCATTTTCGATCTTCTTCTTTCGAAGCTCAATGGTGTCGGGTGTCTCCAGACCAGCCGGTATACTGGTTAAGCCGGATGGTGTAACAAGTCCCTCGGCAGGCGTGACAAGTCCACTCTCGTCAGGTGCTTCACCCAAGTCTTCACCTTCTTCCTCCTCTTCTTCAGAAGATTCTTCAGATTCAGACTCAAGTTCTCCCCATATATTGCGATCGATATCACCTTCTTCCACGCCGTTCTAAAGAAACAAATATTTTTTTAATAAAATAAAAATTAATGAGACAGATCAATTTACATCTGGATCGCTTGAATTTGTGCCAAATACATCGCCGTATAGTGGTTTTCCTTTCTCGTCAACTGGCGGCTTACCCCAGCCACCCGCATGATAGCCAAATGAGGTGCCATCCGGAATCGGTGCATTCAGACCGGGAATTTTCAAATTCGGATAACTTGGCGGAGGCCCGTATCTAATAAACAACAATAATTATAAATTGTTTTTATATTTTTATTAAATTAGGTGAGAAAGACAATAACTTACCTCTGTTGTGCAATTAACCAAGGTGGTGGAATTTTGTGACAATTTGGACCGATGGGCATACCGAGTGCAGTGCGCAGCTCCTCGGAGAGATCACCGGGTTTCTTCTCCTTCAGTCGTGTCTCAAACTCTTTTCCCTCGTAGTACAGATCACCGTGAATTGTCATCCGAGGTTTAGTTTGCCACCTGTACATTTTAAAAAGTTTTAATAGAATTTAGCAAAATATTTAACTATGTGACTTACTTAAAGAACGCATCGTGCAACTTCTGGTAATCAATGTCGATTTTCCCCATTTTCGGTCGAGCACGTTCGCGCATCTTTGTCTTTAATGTTTTGGACTCGTCCTTCTCTTGTAGCGAGGCACGCATTTCCATGATTCCAGTTTTCTTAATGAACGCTGGCAGATCGAATGGTGGCTTTTCGATACCACGCTTCCCTTGCAAGTATTTCCGCTTAAAGCACCAATGTCTCGGCACCTGTACTGTGTTTCTATGAGCCTTTAACTGTACCAGCAATTTAGGATCCCTTGCAGTTACATCGTGCATTTCTACAACGTCCGGCCGATGAACCAGCTGTTTTAGTTCAGCTACACTCAGACGGGTCAGCTTTTTTAGTTTACGCTTGGACAACCTCTCTTTGTCATCTTTCTTGTCATCGTCCATATCCTCATCGTCTTCCTCGATAAGCTTGTCTTTTTCTTTTTTGAACAGGGCATTTTTCTCTTCGGCCGTTGTTACGATATCTTTCAAGCCAATCTGTGGCTTGTCTTCGATTTTGAAGATCTCGAATACACGGTAGAATTGGCGATACATGGGCGCCAGCTCGGCCACTGTTATCTTGTCTGGCACATACTCAACCGTAACGTCGTCGTCCGGGTTTGTCTTATCTTTCTGTTCTTTATCCGCCTTTTCGGCATCGCCAAGTTTCTTGTCCTCAATATCTCGCTGTGAGGCTTGTCGTTGTTGGCGATTCTGCTTCTTGCGCTTCTTTTTCTTCTTGTTTTTGTCAAGTTTAATCTGGACGCGAGCTGCAGACGGAGTCATCGGTTGTTGAATATCTTCATCGTCCGAGTCTACATCAGCATCCGCGTAATCTGTGCTTATCACACCGGTACTATGCTTTGGAATACGTTCCGTTGTGTCGATTGGAATCTCACCATCGATACGTCCCATTTCGTCGGCCAGCTGATCTTTAAATGCAAACATGTCCTCAAGTGCTTTTGGAAGCACTACTTCACTGGGACTTTTGTCCTGAACATCATCGGGTTTGTTGACTTTCATTGACATGAGGGACGGCAGATCTTGTTGATCGTCTTCATCGAAAAAGTCTTCAGCATAGTTATCTTGTTGCTGCTGCTGCTGCAGCACAGGTTTATGTTGTCCGGGTGGTGGGATGTTTGTGTTGACATTTGGTGGAGGAATACCAGACGGAACAATATTCGGCGGCGGTATACCCGGTGGAGCCATACTTAACGGTGAAAAGTCATTTGTAGTTAGTCCCGGTGGAAGAAAATCTGGTGGACCCATACCGGGTGGTAAAAGACCTGGTGGTTCGAAGCCTGGTGGTGGAATACCAGGCGGTGGAATGCCTGGTGGTGCTAAAATAGGCGGTGGAACGCTCTGGGCTATTCCGGGCGGTACTAAACACGGTGCTGACAGACCGGATTGGATCAGTACTGGTGGCACAGACATTATCTGACGTTCCATTTCCAATTCGTGCTCTACCATCGACCGCATCGATCGTGTCTGCAAAACAAAACAGAATATTGTATTTTTCCGCACCAAAGAAAAAACATAACCTCAAACAAATGTTTTGTATTTTCCGGAAGTTTTCACTAAAATATGTTCACTTTTGGTAAATTTACTTACCTCACGCTGATTATCATCCATTGGAGTGTTTTGTAGGTTCGATCACGTCCGGTAAATTAACATTTATTACTTAAAAACGCTAATTGAATTCCTGTGTTGCACTAAAATTAAACAGTAGGACAACGCAGATACATCGAAAATCGAATAAAATCATATATATAAAATGTCAAATTTGAAGTCTTCAACAAAACAAAACGTCAGCGCACATATAGTTGTCTCTTCTACACTAGTGCATATTATGGACAAGAAAGTACACTGTTATTATTACCACCGGCTGCACGTTGGTTTATACTGAATATATGTGGTTTACACAAAAACCCTGGTAACAGTGAATATGATATATTTGAAATTTAGTTGCCAAACAAAAAAGGATTCCTATTGGGAAACTAAAAATTATACTTGCTATGTATTGTGTTGTATATACGACGAAATTATTTTTTAAGTAAACAGATCTGTCAGCATTTTTAGCTGGAGAAACGAAACGATACCACGAACCATTTACCAGCTAAAAAATTGGATAGTTTAATCTGTACACGCACATATACATGTAAACGTTAAATGAAGTATGTCATAATATTTTTCAATGTTGATAATCAAAAACTACTGTCAAAGCAAAAACTATAATAAATAACACAATAAAATTAGCAGCTGATATATATAAAATGCCTTTCGTCATCTTGATGCTAGTCGCAAATTAAATGTTTTGAAGCATTTTCTCATATTAGAGGAGCCCATCGAAAATATTACATTTGTGTGTGTTAAATGTGTATTTCAAATTGGCAGGGTATATTAGTGAGGTTAAAGACGATCATAAAAACGATCAATAAAGACAAACTTTAATTTATGGTACGTTAGTTGATGTAATGTGAGCCAGTATAACTTTTTTTTATAAAAATACAATTTTTGGTAATTTTTGGTTATTTTAGAAATTCTCATTTTCCTCTACCACAAACAATAACAATATCAATATTTATGTAACATTTTTTTAATTGATATTTTTTGATGTTTGACATTTATTTTGTATTTTCTCAAAGATTTTAGAACGCAACTCAAAATGTAGAGATAAAAGGATAGATTTATTATATGGTTTTTACCAACACACATGTAAAAGCTAAAACGCGCTAGCTTTATGTCTATGTGTTTATGTGGGGTTTTTTTTTGCGAGAGGGAGAAAAATCATACAGAAAAAAATACAAGGTCAAGGTAACGCATTCATTTATATGTATTAGCTGTGTAATTAGTATTGTAGTTTGTAATGAATTATTAAAACAACCCGAGGTGGTAGAACCGAGCTGCTGACAATCCTAAGAGTCTAAAACAAAGAAGGACAATAAAACGAAATACAATATACATAAAAGAAAGACACTTACCTCAGGCTGGACATGCTAATATTAGAGGATTGTATTTAAGTCTTAGACATAGAGGGCCAAGAATATGAACTGAGATCATAACAAAACTGCGGTTTTATATGCAAAATTCTGATTGCATAAATAATACTCTTTTGAACTTCACTATACTTAATATTTGCATATTATGTTATGCTAAGTGATTAGTTTGCATAATCGGCTTTGATATGATATATCTATATGTATGTGTAGTGGTGTAGGTTACTGTATCTCTGTCCAGGGCAGTGAATTCAAAGGTATAGACCTGAACAAGATTTTTTCATATATTTGTTTACTGTATTTTCACGGACTCTTCATGATCTATAGTAAGAATGTGAATGTTGATCGCATGAATGTTGAAATGTCCTTGTGGTATTCAGCTGAAGTTTAATAGCCGGATTCGATTTTTTTTTATTTGTATAGAAGGTGAATTTACCTATCGATTGATAACCCTAAACTTTATTTTTACCTCCTCAAAATAGCAATTTATAAAATGGTGGTCAAACTTGAAACCTTTCCCCCTTAGATGGGGTGACCGCCAACTACTTTTGGTGTTGATAAATTTTATCCATTCTTTTTTTTTTTTAAAACTTCCAAAACAGTATTATTATTATTTTAATGAACTCGACGATTTGTAACAACGTTGAATATGGAAAAGGAGGCTAATTATATAATAATACACATTTTAATAAATAAATAAGATTCACAGTTTTGGTTTCCGCTAAACAAAACATTAAACATAATTTAAGAAAAAGAAACAACCAGCACATATAAAAACGAATATGTACACTGTACATACGAAAAGTATGTAACTTCTATATTTTAAATTTATTCCGAACATCTTATACAAATGAATTATTGTATACAGTGGTTAAATTATACGGAAACGGCGCTCGAAATTACGTGTTATAAACTTATAATTAATGAGATCTCAAGAATTGTGTTAAGAACATTATTGCAATTACTTTATAATTTGGTCGTTGCTCCAAAAAGAAAGACACCTCGCCAGCCCGGCATCTCTCACTCTCTCTTAGATACAAAACACAATATATAAATATATACAAATACATTATACACACGTATGTGCAAAGTGTTTATATTCTGAGAAACATAATCGCGTCGCGCGCAAGAGCAGAAATTAATGTTGACACAACTTTTATAATAATTACATACGTTTTGAGTGGAGGGCGCGCGCGCGAGCATAAGCGAGTGCACAAATATACGCACAGTGCACACAAACAAACACTCACACACACATATATATGTGTATTTTATGTAATTTATGTAATATATAGTTTGTATGTTTGCGTGTGTTAAATAATGCATCCGTGTGTGCTCCTGTATCTGTGTGTGTGTGCAATGCGCAATGTGCACGCGCTGTTAAAAGCTAGCGCGCACCTCTCTATCGATCGTGTGCAGCGCTTTACCTCGTCGTACAAATAAAACTTGTCTTCAAAATCAAAAGTATTTATGCAGTTGCTAATTTGTAGCTGCTTTGCTCCTGCGCGCGCGAGAGATCTTGAGGCCTCGTCCAAGACCGCGTGTGTGTACACATAAAGCCATCCACACAAAAGGCCGTCGAACTCGCGCGCGGCAGCTCGAGTTCTTATCTGCGCGTGCCTCTTGTACGCGAATAATTCTGCCTTTTGATATATACATGGATGTATAATTGTATTTATGTATATGCACATTAAATATGTATGTATGTACATATTTCACTAAATGTATGTATATATATGTTATAATACATGTTTGTATTGTATACTGGCAAAAGTAAATCAAGCGCAAGTCAGATTCATTCAAAATTTTGTGTGTATGTTTCCAAGCCGTAATCGCATTTTTTTGCAGCATATAAAAAAAACACGAGGTCCAAATAAATAAAGCGCGAGCACTTCTTTAAGAAGCGCAAACGCAAGCAAGAATACGAAAAGGCATGGACATGCCAATCACGTTAATTGTCTTTACATTGCATTTTTTTTAAATTCGAGACCAAAATGAAATTATTTTGGATAATAATGTTGCGATACAGTATGTTGAGATTTTTCAGAATGCTGATGAGAATTAGTATATAGAAACTTAAATGTATACAGTAATCAAATGGTTGTAAACAATATAACAAAATTGTACATACATACACAACTTTATGTACATAAAGGAAGAATAAAATAAAATAATTAAAAATATTGGAAAAAAATAAAATATAATTTTTACATTTTACAAACGAAAATTTAACAAAGTTTATATACAGGAAATACTAAAGAAACAAATATATTTGTCAAACAAGACTTAGTAAGGAATAAAAGGAATATATCTATAGATAGGCATTTGGTTGTATGTCATTAATTATAAGTGTTTAAATAATGCAAAGCAAGTCTTTTTAAATCACGTAAAAGAACTCATCTTTACCTCAGGGAGGTAGCGAGTTCCAATTAGCAGCACCAGATACAAAAAGGAGATCTATGCACGAGAAGAGTTAGAAAGAATAATTATTTGTGAAGTACTATTTGACAATGACAGATTTATTTTATTTATATACAATAGAATTTTTGGAACGCCCAAGTCGATCGAAATTACGAATTGCTTTTTGCAATGTACGTGAATTAAGCACTGAACTAGACATATATACCTAGGAGAATACAGAGCGTGCATGTAGACACAATAGTCACAGCAGTACATTTGTGGTTATTTCAGTTCAATTTATTAGTCATCCTGGGTTTTCACACTACTCGATCACTTAAGAGGTTGACCATTAAAACAAATATGAATAATAGAACTAGGGATAATCGAGTGGAGAAAGGAGGAAACGTTCGGACTATTGAGAAACTGCTATAAAATCAGTGTTGATAATATTAATTTGGGAAGGAAACATAGTAATGTCACACGAGTAATATATTTGTGCATCAGCGGCAAACAAGTGGTAATGAGTCACACTAGATAGGATGATGGGAAAGTCACGAGTCATGAGTGTCCAAAAGAGTTTAAATTACATTCACCAATTTAATAATTCAACTTACCGTCCCATCACCCCAATAAATGTCACCCTTCCCACTCCTCCCTTTCATACTCTTTCTCTTACTGATTCCCTTCCACCCTCTATCTTTCCCAAGCTCTTCTTCCTTCTCTTCATGATTCCCTCCTATCATTCTCCTTTTATCTCTCCTAGCCTTTCTTCCACATTCAGTCCCTCCTTTCCTCCCTTCCTTCCTTTCTCTACAAACCAAAATTCCGATATTAACAATTTTCTATATTTTATTATTATTATTTTTATTTTATTTTTATATATTATTTTCTACTCAATACACAAAAAATAATGTTAAAATAGAAAACGTAAACACCTATAATTGACGACTTCCTCGGGATCGGTGACGTTGTCCATCGACTTGTACGAATGCAAGAATCGAAAAACAGAATACAGTAATCATTATTCGTGTATTTCTTTATATACTTCGCCCGGTATGAACTACTATGATATACATTTTTATTTAAACCAATTGGGCAAGAGTTTCCTGCTTTCCCTTTAGGTTTTCATGATTTTTTTTTCATACAAACCTTGACCTGAGAATTGCGAGCACATCATAAAAATAATTTATCAAATCGGTCATGTGGTTTAGCCGTGATGAAAACAAGTTAAAGAGCGCCTTCGTATGAGCATATAATAATAGGTCATGGAAAGTTACCGCCCCATCAGACAAGGGAGAACTTACAATTTACATGCAAGTCCCACGACATCCTCGGAATCGCAAGGTGAAAGAGCGCGGAAGTTACTGCCACGTTAGCGATACTCCATCAGACAGAGGAGGTCTCATATAATATTTTTTTATTTACAATCTGACGTACAAAGTTGACATTCGGTAAAATGTGTGGTTTTGAATAAGGACATGAAAGAATTTAACTCAATAGTTAATTCTTATCTATATAATAATAATAAAATATTAGTTTTACATATTAGTCTTTTGGTTATAACTTTGAAACGGTTACACGTCTTCGTTTAGGACATTTTAGAAAGGTACTTGAATAATGAAAAAACACATAAGTTATCTGCAATCTGCCATTCAGGCTTTTTGGGAAACGAAATTGCCGATAAACTGGGGCACGCAAAGGGTCCGAAACTACTAGATTTGGTGAATAAGGCAATAGTCCCTGCAAATATTCCGTCTACGACTATTGAACAGCAGTTCAATTGAACATTTCGATTCTAACAGCGAGTACGAGCATTACAGACTATCATATGAGTATGATATTGAAACCAATGATTTCGAACCTAACAGAGGTTCGAAAATGCTGCGAACCATTTGCAGACTATCTGCGGGATTGGATAATCCAATTCAAAATGTTCCACAAAATTCATTAAAACCATTGATGCGTCAAATAAATCGCAATAAATAGTTATTTAATTAATCTAATTAATTGCAGCTTAAGAACCCATGAGAAACAGTGACGTGAGTATGAAAAACACTATCAAGTATACAGAACAAGCGTCAAGCAGAAAGTGAATTCAGTTAAAATTAAAAAGTCATTGAGATCTGGTCGGTTGCCTTTATTGAAAATCATTAATCGTTTGAGCAAAATGAGTTTTTCTAAAATTATTTCCATTCGAAGCGTTAATTATACGAATTTGAAATACGCAATGAAAGAAGGCAGATCTAAATTTTCACGGAACCGAAAAATCAAGCAAATAGACCGTTTTGGTGCCTAGCGTATATTGTTGCTTGGTTTGAGCAATTATGTTTCTTAACTTTAGTAACTAGACCAACTGATTTTCAGTAACATGTTTCATGGATCAAGCCACTGCTTGATTCAAGTATCATGTTTCTCAAATTCAGTATCGCATTTCTTAAATCATACACCGAGTTACTGATATTCAGTAACAAGTTTCTTGGATCAAGCAACAATGTGCTTGATTCAATTAACATGTTTCTTATATCAAGAAACGTGTTACTGTTATTCAGCCACGATACGCTTGATTCAAGTAACGTGTTTCTCGAATATATTAACACGTTTTAAGCATATTTCTCCGTTCGAATATTATTGAGTTTTCTGTGGAGTGCCTTTAATTTGAAATAAATTACAAACAAAAAACACCATTTTTATTATAATTTAAATTTTCTTATTTTATAAAGAAACTCATATATTTTTTTTGTTTTATACAAAATACTTAACATATTGCTATGTTCTTCCACTTATAAATGACCTGACATCATGGTTCCATATACAATTTCAGCCACAATTAATCGTCAGTATGTAGATTTTTGTTGGAATCGTTTTCTTCTAGAATTTCTAAAAGTACACTAATAATTATATTTTTTTTTTGAGTTTTTGAATGTTAAAATTAATATACAAAATTTGATATTTTATACTAAAATCTAAAACAAAGGCAATTTAAACAATAATACCTAAAAGGCCTTAGTGCAAGCCACTGTCGCACCGATTGTCTTTATTTGGCGTCCAGAGTCCAGGGGCACTCGCACTATCGCACCGATTGTTTTATTTGGAGGCCGGGATACAGCAAGGGCTTTGTTTTTATTTATTTTTATTGTTTTCTCGCACTGTCGAACCGATAGTTTTAATTTGGAAGACGGAGTATCAATCAAGCAATCTGTTACTGATATTTAGTATCGTGCTTCTTGAACTCAGTAACGTGTGTCTTGAATCAAGCAACATGTTTCTCAAATTCAGTAACACGTTTCTAGAGTTAAGTAATCAAGCAAATGTTACTGAACTGATTTCATGTAACAATGTTACTGATTTTCAGTAACAAATTTCGTTCCGATTTGTAAACAAATGGTTTCTTATAAGGAATCTTGAAATTGTAGCAATGAATTACGCTGATTACAGTGGAATTAATGCCTCCCGATTAATAGAATTTGATTGTTTTTAGAACCACCCGTTGCTTTATACTGAAATCAACGCATTTCAGACAAAAAACATCTCCACCAATTTTGCTGAATGAAAAATGTATAAAAATAAAGACATTTTATGTAAATTTCTTGTCATAACCATATTTGAGGAAACCGTTTTCGTGCCGTTACATCATACCTACCCAGAAAATGAACCATTTATTTATATAACTAGCTTTATTACATTTCAATAAAAATACATCAATTCAATTTTGTTGTCTACTTGATGTCCACTTTAACGATCTCAAAGAAAAAAAATATATAAACAAAAAAAAAAAAACTTTAGGTTAAATGTCCACATATAATGTAAATAATAAACAAAAACCTTAACATAATATTTCAAAATAATATCTGATGAGTAACTGTGTCATTTCCAGTTCGCACAAATCATTTTAATTGTCATTTAGAAAGTGGTTTCATATGAATGCGTATATATGCGTGTATATATAAATATATATGTACAATTGTTCATATATAGGTCCACCGAAAAGATTCACCATTTCATCGAAAATGACTCAACGGAAATTATCAACATACATATCGCGCGCTGATGAGCTTGTGTGCACCTGGAACCCATTATGCAATGCAATGTGGTTTTTAAAGCTTCGGCGAATCGGGTGACGAAGCGTTTACGTCAATTATCTCACATACACATATACAATAAAAAGCCTTTCATTCCACAAATCCACACGAGCGAATTTTCGAAATGCGAACGTGTGCATTTGTTAGAGTTGCGTGACAAACCATAATTGTCGCACTTCTTTTATTTTAATTCCGGTTGTTATTTATTTAAGAAACTATATTATATATATTTATTAAATTATAAGAATGAATGTGATTTTTTTATTTCATTGTATTGAAAACTCACATAATGAGCTTATTCTCCATCTCCATGCATTAGTAAAGAAACTTCTATGATTCCAGTGCACTTTTATTGTTTGACCTGCCTCGCAATTCAATCATAGTAAAACGAATATTTTATGTACTGTTTGTGGTGGCGCGCGCGCGTGAAAACCACTCATTCAAAAATTAAACAACAACACAGACACACATATTCCAATGATTGATGGAGACCGCATAACTTTCTTCTCATAATTTATGCTGTCAGCGATAATTGACCAATGCGCGTTGCACTCTTGTCGGAGTGCATTTCAATGGAATATATTATATGCAAGCAGCACTTCAGCAAACATTTGATTATTCTAATATACGAGTATAAGTAGCTTAAGTAAAGGTGTAATATTATTTGTACCTATAGTAGGTATATATTTGATTAGATGTTTATATGTGCTTTAGCAATTTGAGAGGCACTCTTGTGTTTGTCTTTGAGCACCATCAGTCTAATCCGACTTCCAGAAAAATTCAAGTAAATCAATAAACCAAAACATGCGTGTGCATACAAGCGTGCCTTTATTGTTTTTCTACGAATATATATATATATATATTATACCCGTATATAGAAACACCAATTACAATGTTATTATACCTATATATCTCTGGCGTCGATGGATTTGTATTCAGCTATACATATATGCGTATGTTGTATGTTGTAATCAAACCGCTTCGACAATTGCGCTTGTGCGTGTGTGTTTGTTGATGAACATGTTTTGACGGGACTGTAAACGCCACATTTGGTCAACATGGGGCCTCGTTCGCTCGCAGCGCCTTCGCCTTTAAACACGCCGAGTGTTGTTCTAAGTGCAAATACGAAACATGTTTTTCTATATACGTGAGAGTTAGGGCTAATCAACTATTTATGCCTGTTGCGCCGCACTGGACTTCGCACAGTGTTGACTATCACACAATATTTGGAATATAGATTTTTTTTTAAATTCTCGTTAAAATTGTATGCAAATTGATTGCAAAATCGGAGGTAAAATTCATATATTACGATTTTTGGCGTTGTCCTGGTGGAACACTACACCCTTCCTATTGGCCAATTCTGAACGCTTCTGGTCGATCGCCTTCATCAGCGGTCCAGTTGTTCGCAGATGATGGTAGAATGAAGCGTCCGTCCATATGGGAGCAGCTCAAAGTAGATGATTCCCTTCCAATCCCACCAAACACACAGCAAAACCTTCCTGGCCGTCAATCCCGGCATGGCCACTAAACAGGACGATTCACCGGCCTTCGACCACGACCGTTTTCGCTTAATATTGTCGTATTGTCAATCATCAAGCTTTTAAAATGGTTTGGTGACTAACTCTCATCTCCTGGACGATGTTACGAGATGTCACATGCCGGTCTAACTCGATGTTTTCCATAATTTGATCGGTATTCGTCGTCACAGGTCTTCCGCCGG